>SNQJ01S0141674.1:9501-37205 GCA_010110895.2 Picea sitchensis | reverse complement strand
CTCTCTCTCTCTCTCTCTCTCTCTCTCTCTCTCTCTCTCTCTCTCTACACACACACACACACACACACCCCACTTTTGACTCCCCATATTAATAATATATTTTTGTATATTTGATGAAGGGTTGGAGTGCCTAGAAATTTAATACTTTGAATTTTCATAAAATGCACCGCTGGTTGCAAGATGAACATGTACAAAGATAGGGGGATATGATTCCATGAGAGAGGGGGATAAAGGGGCTAAGTCTTTTATTATTATTTTATTCACCCATCTTGGTATTAGTTGGGAATAATGGTTACATGAAATTCTTGGGGAAGGCCATGTGGTGCTTTATTGCATATAATTATATAAACCCCATTTTTTGTTGTTTGGGGGTTTATCATTCATTGTCACTCGTTCCTCATTAATTTGGTTCCTTAATCATTGTTTTTCATTCCTCGTTCATTCTTGCTCTTGGTCCGGGCATGTGAAATGAATTATGGGAAAAGAATATCCATTGGTTGTTTGATGTAAGTAACTGTTGATTATTTGAGAAAGGAACATATTCTTGTGTGCAAGAGAATGATGGTAGTTGTGAAAGAAATATCCATAGGTGAGAATCCTTGGAGTTTCCAGCATTGATATTTCCTGACTAGTAGAAATGGAGCACTGGAAAAGAAGCCAAAAGGACTTAGGAATGCGTTGCAGAGAAAGGGGTTCATTGCTTTTGGTTTTGCAGGATGAAAGGGAAGAGAGCTGCTAAACTAGGATTATTGTGTGGTTAGGAAAATTGTGAGAGATTGATAGTTGGTTTTGTGTGTTAGAATCGGACTAGGACCCCTCCTTGTGGATTCATAGCCTAGCTCACGGGTAATGTAATACCCCTAGGCCGAACCCAATTGTAAATGTAAAATGAAAATGTACTTAAGTTGGTGAGTTGTTTGATATCATTTTTGTATGCACCTTTCATGGCATAGTGTGCACATGTACTACGCACTAAAATGATGAAGTGTGCACATTCCATGATACCTTTCATAACAACTTAAGTGCGCACGAGTTTAAGGCTAGGGAGCCTTTGCGTATATGTTGTGTTTTATAGGCTAGTGAGCCAGTTATTATACACTATGAGGATTATGTTTTTTATTAGGCTAGAGAGCCTAGATGCTAAAGGCCAGTGAGCATATTTTTGTATATGTCTTATCATTAATATAAAATACATTGCTGCACACAGACCGACCACCATAAAAGAGTATGGGGGACTAAAATCCACTAGTTAGGGAAAGGGGGGGATAAAAGTTAAGAAAAACGACTAAGCTAGGGAGCTTAAGCCAAAAAGGAATATTATATTAATATTCCTTAAATCATAAAGTATGGAAAATTATTTTATCCTAAGTTCTAAGGATGGGGACAAATGGGCCAAAGTATCTCCCAACATGACAAGTGTCAAGTTGAGAACATGCATACATATAGTTTGGACTTAGTTAATTTTCTCATCATTCAGTCATCCATTCAATAATTCCATGATCATTCACTCACTCAGTTAGTTGTCCTCCGTACCTTCTTGTCATTGTACTTGAACTTGTATCCATACCCATACCTGTTTGTGTTCCTGGTTAGCTTTGGAGATGGACTGAAGAAGCGGATTGTCAGGACCGTGGGATATTGAAGAGGCAGGTTGTTAGGCCCGTGAGAAATCTCTCAAGGTGAGAGAATTGTTGGGAATTGATTTCTGAAGGTGCTAAACTGCAACTACGGGGCTTTGAGACTTCCTGTTCGGCTTGTTGTTGAAGCCCAGAAAGGAAGCGGGGCAGTCGAGGGACTGTTGAGCAGAGAAGGGGCACACTTATTGGGGTGGGACAGGCATGTGGGGAATAAGAGCCTGTAGGTTGTTAATTTGAGTTGGCACTTATGATGTAGTCTTTCCCGTTGTCTATGATACATCATCCTAGTTAGGGATCCCTTTACCCGGGTGGAGTTTAATCCCAGCTCGGGGGTGACCCACTACTGAGAGTAATGAGCAGTGTGGTATAAGGCTAGGAGGTTCGTGGAAGGTATGCACCTAGTTGGTGACATTCTTACCAAGATAAGTGTCAATTGTGTGTTAATTTATATGTTGGATTATTATTTATGTGTTATATTTATGGGCATTTCATTTATATGCTGCATGTATATGATTACTGTCATTTCCGTATGAATTTGTGCATTTACAGTATGTATTTATCTGTTTAAGTTATATATATAAAGTTCCACAAGAGTCTCTATGTGTATATGTTCTTAATTGCATTACAACTCGAAAATTTTATGTGGCATAGCCCAGTTGGATGTTGGGGATGTTACAATGTGGTGTCAGAGAATAAAAGCATTTTCTGGAGTAGCATGGCCCGACCTACATGGCTGAGGATGTTATAATATGGTATCAAAGCCTCAATTTTCAACACTGATCCTGGATGGGCCGAGCAAGTTGATTTGAAGAAAAAAATCACATAGGATTGATTTCGAAGTGGCCAAATTTCAAGTTACAGAGCGTCCATGGTAAAAATTAGAAGCAATTGTGTGGAATTGGGAAAACCCCCCAATTTATGTTAATTTCATGGGAAAATTGAGAAATTTTTCCAAGTGGTGAGATATTCTTGATTTAATATCCATTCTAGAAAATTCAGACTTGGAATTGGTCGAATTTGAAGTTACAGTGAAGCCATGACAGATGGAGCGATATTAGTTGATTAAAATTATCAATTCGTGAATTGAGTTTGGGAAAAATTTGTTCCAGAAATGTCAACCCACATCGATTTGTTATTTCATAGGTTGAATTGGTGTTATTGGGGTGAAATTGAACAAATTTCATAGTTTCAGAATGTATACGATAAAAATGGGGAAAAAATTAGGAAAACGCCCCAATTTCTGCAGTGGAATTCACAAGGAATTGATGCACATAAAAATGAATGTGTGCAGGTGGGCGCACTAAAAATGCATGATGCATAGTGAAAAGCTTGTGATATGTGGAAAAATATTGGTGTGATGGTGCGCATGCTAAAATTTGGCGTGCGTGCGGAAAAATATTGGCGTGTGGGCGTGCGCAGTAAAATTTGGCGTTGCACGGAAAATTATTGGTGTGCGGGTGCGCGCACTAAAATTTGGCATTGCGCAGAAAAATATTGGCGTGCGGGTGCGCGCGCTAAAATTTGGCATCGCACGAAAAAATACTGGCGTGTGCGGTGTGCACATGCATAATAATGGCACGCGTGCTGTGCACAGTATTGGTAGAGCGCAGAGGAAGTTTGTTGGTGCATGTGCAATGTGGGTATATGTTGTCAGATGACAGTTTAGTTAATGGTGTGTGGTGGGGGCATACTAAACTTTGGCATGGTGCAAAGCATAGAGTGAAATGCGTGAGGAATATTAGCACATGAATATTTTTTTTTGCACGCAATAAGTATTAGTGCAAGAACCAAAATTGTGCACGGTGGATATTGGCGCGTGACACAAAAGTAGTGCGCACCATTTATTGGCGTGACAGAGAAGTGATGCGCAATGGTTATAGGTGCGCGAAGCATGAATTACCTTGTGGTGTTGTTGTGCATTCTAAATATGGGTGTACAGGTTGAAATTTGTGCACGCAAAGTCATTTGGATGGTGATCAACAGTAGAAAACCAACGAATTTCTACAACATTTTATATTGTTTGAACGTCATATTTTTGCAGCGCGTTTTTGAGGCCCTTAACAACGTTTTTAGCTACTAAAAAACCACGAGAACATAATGTACCAAGTTACACCTTGTATCTGCATCTCAAATAAAAGAGCCCAAAGAGATCTTTCTAATGGTGTAAACTGTTTGTTAAACAAATCTTTTATGAGAAAGTTATAGGACAAATAGTGGAGGGTAAATTTTAAGACCCAACTAACTTCGAAGAGTCATAACGTTTTTCTCTGGAATCAGATTGAGGCAGAAGAGCAGTCAATGGAAATCTATTGAAACACAAAAGACAGTACAAGATATAAATTAAATTTCTGGGCATGTTAAAAATGTTTAATATGGAAAAGAAGGTACCTGTAGCATTCCAAACCAAAAACACGAATTGGCCTAGAACTTTAGCAAGCTGTAACTAGCAACCCAGAACCCAGAAACAAGTGAAACTTGGAAATACTTTCCAAAATATGTATATTAAGAAACACAATTGAGATCTTACGAAAAATACAATGGATTAGGTGCAAAAATTCATAATTACAGTGCAGAGTTGTGCCAAGTTGAAGTGTGAACATAAAAACTAATGGGAATTTTCAAATAACCATAACGTTCTGCTCAAGATTCAGAATTGAGCATGGGAATAGACGTTGGAAAGGTGTTGGACAGTAGAATATAAATAGTCACCTAGAAAATTGATATGGCCATTCAATTTTTCAAGAAATCGGGATAAATAATTCTGATATATATATTTTTTAACAGGAACGGTTATGTTTTGGTATTAAATTCTCAGCATAAGTGCCCATTTACAAGATTTCCAATTTGTCAGGACAACTCCCAATATTCCTTTATAATCAGGGTCCCCCCATCTCTAATTCTGACATAACGGAGTTTCTTGAATTCCATAATTCCCTTTAGCGACACGAATTCCCCTAACTTAAAGACATACAAATTGCTGAAGCAAAAGGGAAAAAAACATAAAAACACAGCTATGGAATTGGATCCCAATTTTCCTTATCATCCCATACTAGAGTGCCCACAGGAAGAAGGGAAGCTCTATTTGATTCTGAGTCCGCCTCTTTGTTGTTTTCCCTTAGAACATGGAAGAAGATGATCTTTTGAAAGGAGCTGACAATCTTTTTAATTCTCGACATCAATCTAGATAGCCGAAGATCCTTCGGATTTGAATTTTCCACTAGCATTTTTATGAGAGTCTGAGAATCGCCAATGATCTTTGCTTCCTTGATGCACTCCTTTTGAAAAATCTTGAGGCCTTGTAGCAATGCCATCGCCTCTTCTTGGGTGTTGGTGTCTTGGCCTAGACCCCATGCATACCTGTGCTCAGTTTGTCCTTTCTTGTTCTTGATGACTCCACCTGAACCTGCATTCCCCGAATCGCCTTTTGCTACCCCATTGAAGAACAAAGAGTAACAATCCATTTCCTTGTTCCAATTGCTGAAGCTATCTTCTGACATTCTGATTTTCCAATCTTTTTTCTTTTCCACTTGGGTGTCTGCATTGGAAATTTTCAATCCCAGTGATATTCCCGACTCCACCTCATGAGGGGAGAGATTTTTATCAGTGATGCTCCGCATCTGCTCATTTAGGAATTCTTTGAGAGTGACTATTATCTTAGTCATGATGACTTTTGCATTGTGCGTTTTCCCTTGGAAGATCCTACTATTTTTCTCCAACCAAATTTGCCAACAGGTCAAATTTGGCAGAACTAGCCAAGCGGCCTTGAACCAAATATTATTTGGGAGTTGTCTAGGATAGCGATGCAACCAATTAGCGTGTAATTCAAAAATGGAAGGTGGAAGCGTTGTATCCACTAAGCAATGGGTCAACACTTCGCCCCAAACTTCTAAAGTAAAACTGCATTCCAACATAATATGTTGGATGTTTTCTTCATTCCTCAAACACAGAGAGCATCTAGAGGGGCCATGGAAGCCTTTCCTCACTAGGTTGTCTACTGTAAGCACACGATTGTGGCAAAGAAACCAATTGAAAAATTCAATTTTGGGGATGCAATTTTGTTTCCAGAGACCTTTCCAAAGTGCTGGGCATGGGGGAGCATAGGGAATTTCTCATAAAATTTTATATCCGTGTGCCACAGAGTAAGAACCAGAGTGCGGCCCCCAACCTCTCTGATCATGATTCTCTTCATGTGTTGGAGCCTTCCCTTTAAGCCTGGCACGTAACTCAAGCCATGTGTTTTCTAGATTGCTCGCCAAGTTCGACTTCCTTCACTCCAGCCAGACTTTTTCTTTCCAATTGGAGATATCCCACAGAGAAACCAAGCTCATGTTCTTCATACATAGACGTAAGTCTTGAAGCTCATGGACGTACACAAGGGGAGCCTCATTCATTATTCGATCCTCCCAACGCTTTATAATTTTCCCATTCCCCGGGACCCAGTATAAGTTGTCTTGAATGAGTGCTTGGGCTTGCATGCACAGTTTGTGGATTTTTGATCCATTAGTGACTTTGACAAGTCTGTCTAGGCAGCGTTTTCTTGGACCCGTAAAGTATTTCTTCTAGAGTGCACGCTGCGCCTAGCCAGCCTTAGGGGCAACCTACCTCCAGCGGATTTTGGCACCCAACACTAAATTGCGCATTCTCAGATATTTGAAATTCAGGCCTCCCTCTAAAATTGACTTGGTGACTTTGTCCCAATTGACCAGAGGCAGTCTATTTCTATTTTGTTTTCCACCTTTCCAGAAGAAACCTCTTACAATACCTTCCATTTTCCTGAGAGTTCCAAGTGGAGCTAGCATGAGGGAAGCTTGATAGATTGGGAGACTATTTAAAAATGATTTGATGAGCACTGTCTTCCCTGCGAGATTCAACCAAGAGAATCCCCAGGCCTGCAATTTATTTTTAAATTTTTCAAGGAGGGGGGTCCAATCCTTACCTGAAGGGTTTTTCTGAAAAATAGGCAGCCCAGGATACTTAAAAGACGTCCAATACATGGAACCGCCAAAACCCCAGCATCTGTCAATGGAATTAAGGTCAATTTGAGTCATGTTCCAACCATAGAAATGTCACTTTTAAGAATTCAGTCTGCTGCTCGAGGCCTCCCAGAACTCATCCACCACCAATTTGAACTGACAGGCAATATGAACATAAGCTTCCCCAAGGAGGAGGGAATCATCTGCAAATAAAACATGGTTGATTTATTTTACTCCTCTCGCTATCTGGAGGCCTAAAATATCCTGATCAATTCTGCTTTTTTCCAGGGTAAAACTTAAGGCATAGGCTTGGAGAACAATAAGCATCGGGGAGAGAGGGCATCCTTGCCTTAGCCCTCGCGTGGATTTAAAAAAATCTATTTCTCTCCCATTCACAAGCGGAGCGAGCCAAGTCTCGGAAATGCATACTTTGATCCAATTAATGAAGCTAGACCCAAAACCAAACTTTTGCAAAACTTCGAACATAAAAGAGTGCCTAACCTTGTTGAACACATTTGCAAAGTCAAGTTTGAATTTCATACCTTTTTCTCTTCTCTTCAGACTTGAGTGAAGCACCTCTTGGAATAAGATTATGTTATCCACGATTTGCCTTCCTTGAACAAAGCCCCCTTGGTTCTCCGGAATGAGATATGAAAGAAGCCCTTTCAATTTGCTAGCAATCACCTTTGTTATGATCTTGTATCCAGTGTTACACAGAGAAATGGGACAGAACCCGTTGAAGAAATTTGCACCCTTCTCTTTCGTAATGAGGGCTATAAAAGTGGAGTTCGTACTTCCCCCAATTTTCTTGCAGTCCTAGGATTTTAGAATCATTTTTTGTAAATCTTTTTTCACAATCTGCCAGCAAGATTGGATGAAGTTTGTTGTGAACCTATCAGGGCCTGGGGCTTTATCAGGACTCATGGAAAATAAGGCATCCTTTATTTCTTTCCTAATGAACTTAGCCTCTAGCTTCTGATTCATTCTAGCTGTGATTTTAGTAGGTATCTCATTTAGTATCTTGTCGTTGCGTCCCTGCACCTCTACTTCATTAAAAAAAAAATTAAATTGATTGAAGGCAACCTTTTTGATGCTTGGAAAATTGCCATAAGTTTGAGTGCCATTCTTAATTTCTGAGATGGAATTGTAACCTCTCCTCACTTGGGCTTGCTTATGGAAAAAATCAGTGTTTCTGTCTCCAGATTTCAACCAAAGACTTCTAAAATTTTGCCTTCAGTATTCCTCCTCCTGTCTTCAAGCATTCTGAAACTTTTGTTGCAACTCTTCCTCCCTTTTTAAAGTATCGCTCGATATTTCAGCCTCTTCCATGTAGTTTTGATGAGTCTCAAGAGCTGCTTGGATTTGCTTTCTTTCCTCTATAGGACTAGGAATGGTTTTAGCCCAACTTTTCAAGGCTGACTTCAATCTTCTTAACTTATCCTCCCATACAAAGAATGGGGATCCCATGACCGACATCTTCCATATTTCTTCAACTCTCTCTAAAAAATCCTTTTGACTTATCCAGAGAGGACTAAATCGAAAGGGAATAGGGCCTAAATTCCTTTGGGGTGAGAGAACTAGCATTATGGGCTTATGATATGAAGTGTTATTAGAAAGAATCTTCATTTTCACGTCAAGACCAAGAAGAAGGTAGGAAATTTGGAGAAGAAACCTATCTAATCTAGCAGTGATATGCCCAGGGCCCATCCATTTATTTGACCAGGTGTACTTACCTCGACAAGGCTTGACGTTGAGCAGATCCCAGTCGTGGATGAGATCCTCCACCCACTCTTGATCCTGATCTCTTACAATATAGCCCCCACGCTTTTCACTCTGACTAAGGGAGATATTCAGGTCCCCTACGATTATAATGTTTTCCAGGGCCTCATTGTCCACTAGGTCTCTCAGAGAGTCCCAACAAAATTTCTTTTCCCCTGCATTTACCGGAACATAAACATTGAAAAGGCTGAATACCTCCTTCGAGTCTTGGTGTTGAAACTTTGTGAACAACTAGTGTACATTTTTTTTTCCAGCTACCATACTATATTTGGAAGCGTTCCAAAGAGTGCCCAAACCTCCGGAGGCTCCTCTGGCTGAGATAGCCTTTGTCCCACCTTTGTTCCAATATCTTTTGCTGCTTTGAAGGAAGAGATTTTCCTCCAATTTTGTCTCCTGGACTAGCATTATGTATGGGTTTTCTGTCATGATTAGGGCTCTCATGGATTCTTCTTTTATCTTTCTCCCCAAACCTCTGCAGTTCCAGGAGATCACTTTCATTATTTATTTTTGTGAGAGTGAGGGCCTCCCTTGGATCCCTGTCCCTGATTTCTTGCCATCTTTGGGGTTTTAGCCAATTTTTTTTCCAAAGTTGGCTGGCTTCCTTATGCTTTGTCTTTGTATGTTTCTTTTTCTCTCTTCTCCTTATATGACATCCTTCCCCTTGCCGATATTCGAACCATGGATAGAGAGTCTCCTATCTCTCCTTCCTCCTCAGGTTCTTCTGAGCCTTGGCTTTCCACATCACTGGATGTGCACTTGTCTTTGGATCTTTCTGATTCTCTTTCTCCATGAATTCGATCCTTTATCACTGCATCCTCAGTGGCCTCATTGTCTTGAGTTATTGTAGTATCCCTCTGCTCCTTCTAAGGTGGATCCCCTTCAGGGATTTCTTGTGAAACCAGGGCAAGGGTTCCAAACATGTTTCCTGAATCTTTTGGATGGAGGTTTTTCTAGGGCGCACTGTTACCTTTGCGCTGATTTCCTTTACTCTTTTTGTGTCCTGCCGTATTTGAGACCTTTGGGTTAGATTTGGACCTCTTGACCTGCTTCCATCCTTCCTCTTTGTCCTTATCTTCCTCACTATTTTTTGGGAAATTTCTGGCGAAGTGACCGTATTCATGACACCCCTGGCACTTAAACGGTAGTTGTTCATAATCTAGTTCTGTATATGGGACCAGCTTCCAACCTTGATTTTGATATCTTCCAGAAGACCTACTTCAAGATCCACCTCCACACAGATTCGGGCGCAATCATATTGGTCTTTATTGTTTTCCATGTCAATGAATTGGCTCAGCGCATCTCCTATATGCTTCAATGAGTCCCAGTTCTAGCAATGTATAGGGAGATTAGACATTCTAACCCACACTGGAACTGCTGAGGGGACGTCCTCTTATGGGTTGAAGTCCGAAGTCCAATTATTCATATACAATCCTTGAGGTCCCATAAAGTATGGGCCATTCCTGAATATCAACTCCTTATCTTCTTTGGAGGTGAATTCAAAGAGGAAATAACCTCTGCCCAGGAAATGAGAGGTGACATTCTATTTAATCAAAGGCTTCCAATTTTTTATCACCTAGGTTTCAGTGGCTTTGGGGGATGGCCATAGGTCAGTGAACTGCCCCACAAGAGAACACTCATTCATTGACAAGGTGACCTATATGGGAACATCCGATGGGAGGGACACCTTCGACATTTCTTCCACTCTTTTGACAAACTTTGAGCTTTCCGCCTTCTTCTTCTTGGGCAGAGAGTTGATTAGCGATCAAAAGGCAACATCATTTGGAAGGGGCGAAGGAGGTTGGGGAGGAGAGGAATCTCTAGGAGAGACCTGATCCTCCATGGCTGTGACAACCCTAGCAGCAGAGCTACAGAGCTATAGCGTGCACAAGCGGAAAATAAATAAATAAATAAATAAATAAAAATAAATAAAAATAAAAATTTTCTGATATATTATTGAACCAGAATGGTTCATATTTTTCATGAAATTGTTGAGTTAGTTAACCTGACAAAGTTTTGTTGGCTGGACATTTTGCAGAGTTAACAACAACTAGATCAGATCAAGATCAACAAAGATTCTAGAGGAATGGAAGATGCATAGGGGACTTACAACCAGGAAGATGATATCAGAGGGATGGATGTCCATTTGGGCATTGAAGGAACAAACTCCAATGGGCATGGATAAGGAAGGTATGAAAACATGAATATGGTAGAGACCAATAAAAATTTTCAGAAGGATTTCCAAAGCCATAAAGATAATAATGAAAGGATTATGAGAGCCAAGGAGCAACAAGAGGACTTCAACATGAAGTTAATGTAGAGCTTGAACATAATATAAAATAAATTGGATAAGGAGAGTGGCTCAATCAAATCAGGAAGTCATAGGTCTCCTAATGAGAAAATAAGAACAAGAAGTGTTAGCAGACATCACCATCATTCCCCGAGGCATTCCAATAAGAGGGAACACAACAGTTCAAGTCCATCCCCTGTAAGAAAGCATAAGAGGTCTGGGGTGGATGAGCTACAAGGAGAAATGAACAAAATCAAGCCCCCTACATTGGATGGTGAGAACAAGAAGGATGAAGATGTAGAGACATGGTTGTTGGGTATGAGAAAGTATTTTCAATTGCATAATTATTCTTCTCATGCAGAAGGAATAATTTCCATCTATCAATTCAAGGGAAAGGAATCCATGTGGTGGGATCAACTTGTGTAGGTGCAACACATTAAAGAGAAAAATGTTACTTGGATGGATTTCAAGAAGTATTTTTAAAAGAAATACTTGACTAAGAGATACTATGACAAGAAAATAAAAGAGTTCTTTGAACTCAAGCTTGGGAGTATGACCATAGATGAATATGAAATAAGGTTTTTAGAACTGTTGAAGTATGTTTCTTTCATCAAGAATGAGATAGTTAAGATTCATAGATATTTGAGTGGATTTCCATCATTCATCAGTGACAAAATACAATATGATGATCCCAAAACATTGGAGGAGACCATAAGGAGAGCTAAATGCCTATATGATCAGCAAAAAGTAAGGGAAACTTTCCAAAAATCTTGGGAAGGAAAAAAGAAATTCAATATGGATCAGAGGAAGAAGGGAACTAAGCCACCATTCTTCAGAAATAATCCTCAAGGACAACCAACTTCTAGAGAACCCAGAACGAATGAGACAAGGGGTCAAAGGCCAAGGAAACTAGCTATTCAATGTTGGGGTTGTAAAGGAGATCATATGTTCAGAGATTTTCCTCACAGAGGTGAAAAGGTGAGGACTGTTCACAATGTACATGAAGCTGAAACAGTGGAGGACATGGGCATAAATGTACCAAGGATCTATGCAGCCCTAGACAACAAGAAAGTAGAGTATCAGTCACATATGATTGCAGTGGAAGGTATGATCAACAACCAAACCATTTCTATTTTAATTGATTTAGGAGCTAGTCATAATTATATAGATCCTAAGATGGTGGAAAGTTTTCATTTTCCAAGAAGAAAGAATGGAAAATATTGGTTGGTGTAGCTGGCTACCGGAGCCAAAAGAAAAGTTAATGAGATGGTTAAGTCATGTCTTATGGACATGAATGGATTGAACACCAGGGAAGATTTGAACATCTTTCCTTTAGGTTCCTATGACTGTCTAATTGGGATGGATTGGTTGGACCAACATCATGCTATCCTAGAATGTCATAACAAGGAATTTAATTGCTTGGATGAGGAAGGGAACCTAACGAAAGTGTAGGGAATCCCCATGGAAGTAACCATTAGAGAAATTTCAGCATTGCAGCTGAAGAAATGTTACAGAAAGGGGTGTCAAATATTTGTAGCACATATGGAAGAGACATCTAAAAATAAGGTGTCAAATATTGAATATTATGCAGTCCTAAAAGAGTTTGAATACATGTTTAAGGAAATATCAATATTACCCCCTAAAAGAGACATTGATTTCTCCATAGATTTGATTCCCCGAGCAACTCCAGTATCAAAAACTCCATACAGGATGAGTACACTAGAATTGAAGGAATTGCAAATGCAACTTGAAGAGATCTTGAAGAAAGGGTATATATGCCCAAGTGTGTCACCTTGGGGTGACCTGGTTTTATTTGTGAAGAAAAAAGATGGGACATTGAGACTTTGCATTGACTTTAGGCAGTTGAACAAGGTAATTGTGAAGAATAAGTATCCTTTGCCAAGGATTGATGACCTCTTTGATCAGCTGAAAGATGCAAAAATATTCTCCAAGATTGATCTTAGGTCCGATTATCATCAAGTAAGAATTAAAGAAGAAGACATCAACAAGACTACTTTCAAAACAAGGTATGGTCATTATGATTTCATAGTGATGCCCTTTGGATTATCAAATGCACCAGCTGTCTTCATCTGTTTAATGAATGGTATTTTTAGAGAATACTTAGATAAGTTTGTCATTGTATTTTTAGATGACATTCTTATATATTCTAAATTAGAGGAAGAGCATGAAAAACACTTGAGGATGGTATTACAAGTATTAAGGGAGCATCAATTGTATGCCAAATTGAACAATTGTTCATTTTATCAGAAGAAAATTCATTATTTGGGACATATCATTTCAGAGGATGGGATAGTAGTGGATCCTAAGAAGATAGAAGCCATTAGAAAATGGTCAGCACCAAAGAATGTGACAGAGGTCAGATCATTCATGGGCCTTGCAGGCTACTATAGGAGATTTATTGAAGGATTCTCAAAGATTTCACACCCAATCACTTCCTTGCAAAAGAAGGGTGTGAAGTTTTAGTGGACATTGGATTGTGAAAAGAGTTTCCAACACTTGAAAAAATTATTAACAAGTGATTCAATACTAAGGATTGCAAACCCAAATGAAGACTTCATTGTATGCACAGATGCATGTAAAGAAGGACTTGGTGGAGTCCTCAGTCAAAATGGGTTTGTTATATGTTATGAATCAAGGAAGTTGAAGGATCATGAAAAACACTATGCCACTCATGATTTGGAGTTGGCATCCATAGTGCAAACCTTGAGTAAATGGAGACACTACCTCATGGGGAAATGGTTTGAGTTGAGGATAGACCATAGTGGTCTGAAATATTTATTTGATCAGCCAACTCTAAATGCTAGGCAAAGAATATGGTTAGAATTTCTTAGTGAATATGACTTTGATATAAAGCATATCAAGGGGGAAGATAACAAAGTGGTTGATGCACTCAGCAGAAGATTGCATGAATTTCATGATAAAACCATTAGCATGTACCAATCAGATTTGAAAGAAAAAATTTTGGAGGCTGCAAAATTAGATTTGCAATACAAGGAATTAGTGGAAAAATTACAACAAGGTAATTTGCAGCAGAAAATTGAAGAATATAAGCTAGATAATGATGAAATTCTGAAGTATATGGGCATAATTTATGTGCCAAATTCCCATGAATTGAAAAATATGATATTGAGAGAAATGCATAATGTACCTTATGTTGGGCACCCATGTTATTAGAAAACTATTGCAGTTGTCAAGAGCCAATATTATTGGCCAGGAATGAAGAAAGAAGTTGTTGATTTTATTGCCAAATGTTTGGAATGTCAAAAGGTAAAGGGTGAACATAGACACCCAGCTGGGTTGATACAACCATTACCCATTCTTGAGTGGAAATGGGAAGTTGTAACAATGGATTTCATCACCAAAATGCCAAGAACAAACAAGCAACATGATTC
The DNA here is from genome assembly GCA_010110895.2 of Picea sitchensis. Classification (NCBI taxonomy): domain Eukaryota; kingdom Viridiplantae; phylum Streptophyta; class Pinopsida; order Pinales; family Pinaceae; genus Picea; species Picea sitchensis. The sequence goes on along the minus strand of SNQJ01S0141674.1, from coordinate 23,116 downwards.
TATCATGGTAGTGGTGGATAAGCTTACTAAAGTTGCCCATTTTATTCCAGTAAATCTCACTCACAAGGAAGCCAACATTGTTGATATTTATATGAGAGAAATTAATCGATTACATGGTATACCCAAGACAATTGTGTCTGATAGAGATCCAAAATTTACCTCAAATTTTTGGAAAGGATTATTTAATGGATTTGGAACAAATTTGAGTTTTAGTACAACTTATCATCCAGAATCAGATGGACAAACAAAAAGGGTGAATCAAGTGATTGAGGATATGTTGAGGATGTATGTGATGGATAAACCATCAAAATGGGAAGACTACCTACAATTAGTAGAGTTTTCTTATAACAATGGGTACCAAACATCTCTAAAGATGAGCCCATTTGAGGCACTTTATGGCAGAAAGTGAAACACACCGGTAAGCTGGGATAACCCAACAGATAGAGCAGTGGTTGGGCCAGATTTACTCAGGGAAATTGAGGAACAAATGATGAAAATAAAACAAAATTTAAAGGTTTCCCAAGACAGGCAGAAAAACTATGCTAATAAGGGAATAAATCACAGGGAATTTAAATTTGGGGACCATGTATTCTTGAAAGTGAATGCTAGCAGAAGTTCCCTGAAGTTGGGAAATTGTTCAATGTTGGTAGCTTTCTATTGTGGGCCGTTTGAAATCCTAGAGAGGATTGGTACAGTAGCTTATATGATTGCATTTCCTGCATCTATTTCTGTTCATAATGTATTCCATGTATCATTTCTCAAGAAATATATACCTGATGCTAAGCATGTTATTGATTGGAATGTGATTCAGGTGGAACAAAAAGGAACTTTCCAAGTACATCTGGTACGCATTCTAGACTGGAAAATAAAACAGCTCTGGAATCGAGCCATAGGGCTTGTAAAGGTCCAATGGACTTGGTATGGTCCCATGGACACTACTTGGGAGCATTAGGATGCAATGCGGGCAAAATTCCCACATCTTTTTTAGGATTTTTGAAAATTTTGTTGTATATGTGTACATAATGCACCGAGGACAGTGCATAAGTAAGGGGAGGGGATTGTAATACCCCTAGGCCGAACCCAAATGTAAGTGTAAAATGCAAATGTACTTAAGTTGGTGAGTTGTTTGATATCATTTTTGTATGCACCTTTCATGGCACAGTGCGCGCATGTACTGCGCATAAAAATGATGAAGTGTGTGCATTCCAGGATACTGCACGCAACAACTTAAGTGCGCGTGAGTTTGAGGCCATGGAGACTTTGTGTATATGTTGTGTTTTATACGCTGGTGAGCCGGTTATTATAATCTAGGAGGATTATGTTTTGTATTAGGCCAGGGAGTCTAGATGCTAAAGGCCAGTGAGCCTATTTTTTATATGTCTTATCATTAATATAAAATACATCGTTTCACGTAGACCGACCACGATAAAAAAGTATGGGGGAATAAACTCCACTAGTTAGGGAAACGGGGGGCTAAAAGTTAAGAAAAAGGGCTAAGCTAGGGAGATTAAGCCAAAAAGGAATATTATATTAATATTCCTTAAATCATAAAGTATGGAAAATTATTTTATGCTAAGTTCTAAGGATGGGGACAAGTGGGCCAAAGTAGCTCCCAACATGACAAGTGTCAAGTTGGGAACATGGATACATATAGTTTGGACTTAGTTCATTTTCCCATCATTCAGTCATCCATTCAATCATTCCATGATCATTCACTCACTCACTCAATTGCCCTCCATACCTTCCTATCACTGTACCTGAACCTGTATCCATACCCATACCTGTTTGTGTACCTGGTTAGCTTGGGAGCTTGACTGAAGAAGCGGGTTGTCAGGCCTGTGGGATATTGAAGAGGCGGGTTGTCATGCCCGTGAGAAATCTCTCAAGGTGAGAGAATTGCTGGGAATTGATTTTTGAAGGTGCTAAACTGCAACTCCAGGGCTTTGAGACTTCCTGTCTGGCCTGTTGTTGAAGCCCAGAAAGGAAGTGGGGCACTTGAGGGACTGTTGAGCAGAGAAGGGGCACACTTCCTGGGGTGGGACAGGCATGTGGGGAATGAGGGACTGTAGGCTGTTAGTTTGAGTTGGCACATGTGATGGATTCTTTCTCGTTGTCTATGATACATCATCCTGGTTAGGAATCCCTTTACCTGGGTGGAGTTTAGTCCCAACTTGGGGGTGACCCACTGCTGAGAGTGATGTGCAGTGTGGTCTAAGGTTGGGAGGTTTGTGGAAGGTCTACACGCAGATGGTGATATTATTACCAAGATAAGTGTCAATTGTGTGTTAATTTATATGTTATATTTATGTGCATTTCATTTATATGCTTACTATCATTTTCATATGAATCTGTGCATTTACAATATGTATTTATCTGTTTAAGTTATATATATAAATTTTTGCAAGAGTCTCTGTGTGTATATGTTTTTAATTGCATTACAACTCAAAATGTTTATGTGGCATAGCCCAGTTGGATGTTGGGGATGTTACAATGTGGTGTCATAGCATAAAAGCATTTTCTGGAGTAGCATGGCCCGACCTGGGTGGACGAGGATGTTATAAAAGTGGTACCAATGCTTTTCGTCTGGATCTTCCACCTTACATGCATATTTACTCAGTTGTGAATGTTGAGAACTTGAAACTTTTTGAGCCTCCCATGATCATGGATCAAGATGAGATGCCACTGAGGCCTCATATTACTTTACAATTATTTGATAAGTGGTAAGTAGATTTTGTAGGTCTAATTAATCCACCAACAAGAATATCAAGAGGCATATATATTATTAGAGAAACAAAATACTTGACCAGATGGGTTGAGGCAGCACCAATGAAGGATTGCAGTGCGAAGACTGCAACACTTTTTTTATTTGAACATGTAGTGACAAGGTTTGGATGTCGAAAAATATTGATGAGTGATCAGGGGACTCTCTTTATCAACAACACAATTGAGGCAATGTTGGAAGACTTCGAGATACATCACCAAAAGAGCACTCCATATCACCCTCAAGATAATGGAATGATTGAATCATTTAACAAGATATTGGAGAATTCCTTGACAAATATTTGTAATGTGAATAGGGATAATTGGGATTTGAAGGTACCAACAATACTATGGGCTTATATGACTACATGTAAGAAGCTAACAGGGAAAACACCCTTAGGTTGGTGTATGGACATGAATAAGTAGTTCCCTTAGATTATTTTATACCAAGTTTGTGCATTGCATCAATTACAAACATAACAGGAAGAGGTGCAACACAGGAAATATTAGCTCAACTTATGGAATTAGAAGAGAATAGAATCATAGCTAGTTTCCATCAAGAGGTACATAAAGAAAAGGATAAAGCATGGAATGACATACATATTAATAAGAAGAACTTCAAAGAGGGAGATTTGGTTCTCCTCTATGACAGTAAGTATTTGCAGTACCTAGGGAAACTTAGAATGCATTGGCTAGGTCCATACCAAATAAAGTTTGTCATAGATGGAGGTGTTATACAACTGCAGGATTTAGCAGGAAAGGAATTTCAAGGACTAGTGAATGGTTGTCGACTAAAACTGTATAGGGAAAGTAGACCTACCAACCCTCAGTAATTATAGCACATAAAGTAGAATTTTACATATTGTATATAGTAAAAATAAAAAGAAGAAAAAGGAAGAAAAAACTAGAAAAATGAAGAAAAAAAAAAAAAAGTAGTTAGAGGAATAAGAGATAATGACAACATGCAACATAAAAAAGTTAAGGTGACTAGAAGTGAATATATTTCACGTAGGATAACTATGACAGAAGGAAATTCCAGTGCAACGAAGCAATATGACAATAGTAAAATAATGCGCACAGAAAAAATGAAATAGACGGGAAAAGAAAAAATCAGCCACCAGAAAAGGAAGGCATGAAACAAACATTTATGATAGTGGATGAAGCATGCTTGGTAAGATTCATATCATTTATGACAGTACTATAGAAAACAAATAGGGTTTGACAAGCCACATTCTAATTTTGAGCGAACACGGAGCTAAGGAACGAGAAGCTACAAACGAACAAACGATCTAACAACCCAAAAGAGATATTTCAGAAGAAAATGCATGCAGATTCGAGCAAGATGGCACCTCCAAAGTTCAGAGCTCCTAGTAGGACAACAAGACAACAACAAAGTACCACAAGGTCACCGCAGGAGCCAACAGGGGAAGTATAAAATCCTATGCAAAAGGAGGGAGTGGTAGATGTCGATGCCATTCCTTCCCTAGCCATCGAACCAGTGAGCCCTACAATAGTATAAGAGTAGGAGCTAGTACCTACGATAGAAAAAATGCAGATTGATCCACATGACACCGCAGAGGGATAAAACCCAATGCAGGAAACAATCCAACCGACATAGGAAGAAAACAAGGAAAGAAATGAGTCCAATGATCCCAGATTTCAAGGAAAGGTAGAAGAGATCATAGGGAAGCAGGAGTCTGACGCAGAAGAGGAAGAGGAAGAGAAAATGCGTCAAGATACAGGACCCTCAAGTGCGCCAGTAAAGGGGAAAGGAAAAAAAAATAGTCTAGAGGTCATTGCGCATACTAACAGGAGTACAGGTTTTACCATACTTTCTATGATGTGTAGATAAATTGTGTTATGTCGAATACGATGTCAGAGACATATACAAATTTTTGGAGTTTGCACAGTAGATATACTTGAAGAGAAAAGAGGTCAGCGTGATAGGAGTACCAATATTGTGACCCAAACAGTGGATACAAGGCCTATATAACACATGTATAATGAACCTGCTAGACATCCCACATTTTGGAAGGGGAAAGGAAGTACATAAATGCATCAAGAAGTTACTGGCAGTGATGCATGGAAGAATTCTATTGTTGGGTATGCAAGTTTCAATTGATGTTAATCTAATCACCAAAATAATAGGTCTACCCACATATGGTGAGAAACCTATGCAGTACCTAAATGACAAGACCAAGGAGAAATCCTTGTGTTATAACCCTAATTTGCACCATACATGCTTACTTGGCATCATGCCATCTCATATTCCTTCTTTGCCAAGCTAGTACTGAACAACTCTTCTTAAAAACACCCTTTTTAAAGGCACACACACCCTGCTCCACTACAACCCACATGTACACTCTAGCTGACCCACTACAGCCTGCGTGTACACTCTAGCTAACCCACTACAACCCATGTGTACCTACAAAAGCACAAAAAACAAAAAGTTGCTGACGGAACACACAGTTTTGGGTAAGTCAACTAAACCTTTCGACCATGCATGGCCAGTCACTCGACCAAATACCTAGCTCCTTCTAGCCTATAAAATAAGGGATAGGGGTCCCATTTGAAAGGAGGAAGAAGAGTATAGAAACTCTGCCCAAATTTATCCCTCTTTTGCTCCAATTTCCTGCAATTGCATTGTGAGGTTGAGTAGTTGGTGCATTTTGAAGAGGAGCCCAGGACTAGGTTCGAGGAGCAGTGCCCGCCACATATTGTAAATTTTACTCTTGTGAAGATTAATACGAAAAGGAATGATTTTCCCATCCCGCCATATCATGTGTTCAAGTTGAATATTTATTTTATGATATTGTCACAACTAACCCAACAATTAGTATATGAAATGTATGCTCGCAACTTTTTGTTTGTTCATGTGTGAATGCAAGTCAACTTTGGGAGGATGCTTGCAATCAAAGAGCGAGTGAAATCAAAGGGATCAACATCAAATGAAGGACTTAAGGTAGAGTTATCGAATATCATTTACGCATTTGTATTGCATGAATGTGGGGTTTTGTGTTATGAGAATAGGAAAGAGTTGAGGCCTTTGAAACGGTCATTTTATGTATGCATTATTAGAGCCCTTAAATGCTAAGTCCGTAGGAGGGATTCCCACCCACAACACCTTGGCAGAAGAGATGAAGAAGAACTATGGAACAAAGAGAGGATCTAGGGGGGCCATTATCAATATAATAATTGAACCTGTGATAAGGTTAGCAACCAAACTTATGGCCTGTAAATTACTCAGGAAGTGGCACAAAGAAGAGGTGTCAGTAGGGGTAATAGTAGTAGCTGCGTAGTGCGCAAAGGGAACTGTATTGAGATGGATCCCATACTTGCTAAATTCATTTCTACATGATTGAAAATATGCCTAGGAATTAGGAAAGAAGTTTCATTACTCCTGGATAATCATATTGATTGCATTAGTGGGATGGAAACACCCCAAATACAACATATTCTGTCAGAGAACCGAAAAGTGTCATGCAACACAGTATGAAACATTGTGGCACACAATTGTTTCAAGGGAAATACAGGTAAATTCCATCATATTTGTTACATACCTTGAAGATATACAAGAGAAGGTGGAAGAAACTTGGAGGATCCCACCAAAGGTGGTGGAGGAGTGTAAACAGATAACCAACTTTAAAGACTCAAGACACAATATGTGGATCCAAGAAAAGAGGGATCCATAGAAGGAGTGGTTGTAGATGATATATTTCATCACAATAGAGGAAGTGCAGTGGGAAATGAAATATTGGAAGGAGGAATGGAAGGTTCTAGTGGAGCCAAAAAAAGACTAGCAGCCAACAAAAGACAAGTAACCAACAGAAGCAGGTCATCACAAACAAGGAGTACCCTAGCAGGAAATATAAGAGCAGTAGGGAATACAAGAGAAGTCATAGGATACATGAAGAAAATAGGGGGGAGCATAGAAACAAAGAAGAATACTATTCCCAAGCATGTTATAGAGTAGAAGGACCACGCAAATGCCACTAATGGCGTGACAAAAAGGAAGGAAAACATCTATGTGTAGGAGGGACAAGCGGGAGGGGACATACCAGATACCCCACTCACAACAAGTCAAGAAGATTCAAGGGGACCCAAGAGAAGTATCTTACAGACAAGAGGGGTGCACAAGAAAATGAAGGCGCATAAGGAGATTCCCCAATACACCATAACATAAGATGACACAGAATCAGTCACGAAGAAAGTATAGGACCACGTTGTAGAAGAATATGAAGATGCACATAAACAAAGAGAAAAGATCATGCAAGAGATGACAGAGGTAAAGAAAGTATTAGAGCATATACGATTTACTAAGGTGCAACACCAAGGGACAACACAATAGAAAATAGAGCAAGAACAACACCTATCAGCGTAGAGTGAGGAGGAGACAGTGTAGATAACAACATTAGCAAGTGAAATTTGTAGCCTCACTAAAGGCATGTTGCGAATAGATGAGGACTTGGAACAAAGACATGTCAAGGAAATATAATGGAAGGAACTGGTATTGGCCAAGATACCAACATAAGTTCTCTATCAGTTACAGGTCAGCGTTGCACAAGAAGTTCAATCCAGAGCCAGGACAGATGCAACAAACTTGGTGATAGACAAGGAATCCAAGGAGGTTCTAGATCCATTTCTTACAGAAGTACGGATAGAACATGAGGAAGAAAAATGACGAGCACAAAAATTGGAGAAAACACTTGAAGAAGTCTTCCAAACAATTATGCAAAATGCACTAGCAGGAGAACTCAGTGCAAAAGAAAATATAAATAGGATAGCGCAGAAAATGGAGGGATACAAGCAGGAGATAGTAGAGTTGGTTGGGAAGCTGACACCAACCACCCCTCCAAAGGTGAGATCAAAAGGGAACAAAAGGAAAAAGAACAAGATGATCTTCTGGCACTGGAAGTAAAGGAAATAGCTGAGCTCTATGAAAGAACAACACAAATGTGGACAAGCCTGGGAGAGGACGAAAGGATCTAGAAGTTGGATCAAAGAGAAGAAAAGATGAAAACCATAGTCCGTGATCTAAATCAAAGGCATAATACAATTCCTATTTCAGAGAGACTGAGGGCTATGAAGGAGATGAAAAACCTGCAAGTAGAAGTGAATACAATCCAGGAGGAAAGGCAGACTAGACAAGCTCAGTTGGATCCCCTGTAAGATCAAGTAGAAGATATGATAACAGAGATGGAAACAAAGAAATACATAATGGAACATGCACACTCATAAAGCATACAACTGCTGAAGGATCACGTCACATCATAGGTTGTGGAAACCCTCACAAAAAAGAGCATGCAGATGAAGAGAAAAGGAGATAAACTAGAAAAGAAGTTCCATGAATTGGAGAAATCAGTGCAAAAGACACACACGACTTTAGTGGCTTGGGATGAGCTAGAGGTTAGTGTTGGCGGGCTGTTGGAGCAATAAATTTTTGGTTTAAGCACAAAAAGTGAGGACAAGAGTTAAGGAATGAACCAAGGGAGAAATGTGCACCACAAAATAAGGGAAAGCAACATGACATAAAGGAAAAGGAAAAAGATTTTCAAAAAAGAAGGAATACCGGCATAGAATCCAAGAAATAAAGGGTTGGATCGAAGACCAACCATGTGGAAGGCAGTTGGAAAGTGGGCAAGTGGAGTCCACTTATAATTGGGGTTTTTGAGTCATAATGTAAGGGTTTTTACCCATTTTTTAATATAAATAGAGTATGTATGAGGTAGCTAGAGGGATCAATGATATTATCTTAGAACTCGTGTGTGAAGAACCACTTTTGGAGAACTTTTGAGTCTCAAGTCGCAGTACTAGGTTTTGGATAAGAGTTGTGGAGCTTGATTTGTATCAGGGTGGGAGAATCATGAAGCATAACTGAGGGTCAAGTCACAAGTTGTGAAGTTTGGTGCGATGTTGGTCATCCTCACCATTCATAAACCTATGATGTAATGCGCGCATCGATATTTTGATGAAGAATAAGAAATAAATAAAAATATCTTTGTGTACGTAGCCCAGGGGGGATGAACCACAGTAAAATCTTGGGTTACAATGTGTCTAAATGGATTTATGCTGATTTTATTCTTAATGATGAATGAATGGTTAGATGAATGCTTTTGTTATGGTTTATTTACAACACATAGTACTAATAATACATAATGGATGTTATTGAATGGATAAAATAGTAAATTTGATGAATGTTATGATAGAATACATGTTAAAGTAGAATTAGAAGTAAAAGGAACATCCCCAATCCCTTCCATGATTGCATAAATCTGCATCATGCAGTCACCCATAAGCCATATCAGGTGAGACTGCATTGTGCACTTTGTGCACGGTGTAGCCTTCTAGTTTACCAGAAGGGCCGATGGTGAAAAGGGTTGTGTTGGAGAACTAAGGTAGAACCTGGGTCAACCCATACATTCAACACTAACAATAATTGATATGTATATTCTTTGATCCACTTATTTAGATTCATCATCTTTTCTCAAATTCAAACCAATAACCATAGGAGTACTCACAGTTTTACAATCTTCCATTTTGAACTTCTTTAACATTTCCTTGATGTACTTGGTTTGCGAAATGAAAATACCTTCATCTAGTTGAGATATCTGGAGTCCTAAGAAGAAATTCAACTCCCCAATTAGGGACATTTGAAATTCATTATCCATATCCTTGGAAATTATTTTACTCAATCTATGATCATAACTTCCAAAGATGATGTCATCAACATACACTTATATAATAGTCATACTGCCTTGATCCACTTTTATGTAGAGGTTAATATCTGAATTTCCTCTTCTCAATCCTTGTTGTTGTAAGTACTCGTCCAATCTTGAGTACCAAGCTCTCAGATCTTGATTAAGTCCATATAGAGATTTCTTCAATATGAAAACATAGTTTCCATTTTATGACAGTAGAAACCCTTCTAGTTGATCTATGTAGACTTCTTCTTCTAATTATACATTTAGAAAAGATGATTTTACACCCATCTGATACACTTTTATCCTTTTGGAGCATGCATAAGCAAAGAACATTATGATTGCTTCCATTCTGGCCATGGGAGCAAAGGTTCCTCAAAATATATTCCTTCAACTTGGGCATATCCTTTTCACACTACTCTTGCTTTGTTTTTGGTTACCTGTTTAACTTGTTTCTGAAGACCCATTTTGTCCCAATCACATTTTTTCCTTTAGTATTGGAACTAGTTCCCATGTCTCATTCTTCTCGATTAGATTTAGTTCTTCTTATATAATGTCCTCTTCCAATTGACCATGATGGGGGGGTGACTCAATAGCCTATATGACTCCCATAGGCTATAGTAAACAAGGAAATAGGGATTCAAGGAGGTGTCACTAGGTTAAAATATAGATAAACCCTAAAAGTTACATTAAATAAAATAAATAATTATATTTAAATGGAGCTGGAGGAAAAAGTTTTGATTTGGTCAAAATGGGGAAAATATATAAAAGGTTCAAAGGAAGGATAAATAGAGGAGAAACCCTTCCTCTTGTAATTATGATTTGATATCTTATTGAGTGTTCTTGTAGCCAATGTTTTCGTTGGGGGTTTGGGAAAAACCCTTCTATTGCAGGTTTAAATTTTGTGGTGCAATATCCATGCTATCTAGACAAAGATGGGGCTTCATCCAGAGTCTTCTTTGAGTCACTTTTGGTTCTTGATTCTATTATGAAGAGAGTTATAGGTATATGAATTAGCATGAGGTTTTTGCGACAAGTTTCATGAAGAGTCAATTCTCTATATTTACAGGTATCATAGGAATTCATGCAGCCATAAAAGAAGGAATCCCCGTGGGTTGAGAAAGGGTCGTCCTGTGAGGCCCCACATACATCCCATGATGGCCCTTGTAGATTGGGGTTTTGTAGTAGATCAGGTCTGTGAAGGTGTTCTGAATAGTTTGGAGGGTTTCCTACAGAGCAGACATCACTAGAGTAGAGCASTGGAGGGATTGAAGAGACTTGGGATTCATAGATTGGCATCATTCCAAGTTTTTTYGTGTGTTTTAGTAATAGATTGTGATGTTTCATGGTAGCCATTAGTTTGTGTTGTTAGTAGTATTCTACAACTGTTATTACAACCATTAKTTATCATTGTACTTATTCTAATAACTTCCACCCATAATAAGATGCCATGATTATCTGCTCTAATATAGTGTAATGGATGCTTGCTATATGTTTGATAATATTTCTCATTGAGTAACTATTTTATAATAAGTTAACAACACATTCACTTAAGAGGAAATAATAATTTAGGTAAGAAGCATAAAATATCCATCTAGCCTAGTTGGGGACATTACAATGATATCAGAGATGGTGATTCTTCCAACCTATGACTACATTGATTCCTAGAAGAAAAGGGCAAGGAGGACAGACCTTTCAAGAGTCACCAGAAAAAGAAACATAAGTAAATTACATAGAGTTATAGCTAGAAGGAGGCATGGGGAACCATGGTGAAGAAAATATTTTGCGGCTATTGGAATCCATGGTCAATTAGCAGTGATAGATGGCCGATGAGAAATGAAAGATGTCATGATTCCTATCACAGTTCCTTACCAACACTCAAGAAAATCAAAACCCTAGAGGATCTAATGGGAGCTAGTTAGAGGGTAGGAATAAAGGAAGTAGAGCTTAAGAAAAAGGTAGTAATAACCATACTTTGACCTAGGGAAGGAGCCTAAATATCTCTAGGCCTTTATTGCCACAGTTTCAAACTAATCAGCCTATGGAGGCACTAGAGCAATTGGATCAGGGTTTTTATATTAACACCTCATACAGGGAATACAAGACGCTACATGCATATTTACGAGAGAAAGTTTCCTATAGATACTTCTACGACCTTAAAAATAAATATGGTTTGAAGGAGGAGAATAGGGAGAAAAGATGCCAAAGAAATTTGATCTCATTCTTAAGGTGGGAAGGTTGATTATCCCACCCTTTGATGGGTATTAAAAGAGAATGACTGTTGGGCCCTTTGTTTTGATGAATAGAACTTGTGCGTGACATATTTCATATTCATTTTGGAGAATAGAATTTGCACAAGTTGTTGAGGAGCTAGACATCAAACTAAGGAAATAAATAGAAAGTGGGTGAAAGGAAAGTGAAACATTAGTTTTGATGAAAGAGGTTGCAACAAGATCAAGAAGAAGAGAGGAATCTTGGGCCCTCAACCAGCAAACTCAAAGATCAGATTATATATATGAGACTGATATGATTGTAAAAGGGTTATCATCATCATTGTCATCATTATTATTGTTGGGATGGAGTGTTGTTATTGGTTCTAGGGTTGTTGGTTTTTGATTAGTAGTGTTATTGTTGTTAGAATTGATGTTGTGATGAGAGTCACTAGTGTAATGGTCCATACTGTTAGCATAGCTGAGTTTAGGAGATCTGGGTAAGAACCAAACTATTAATGTATCAAAGTTTTGTATCAGTCTAGATGTAGAGGAGCATGAGACCATAACATTGTTTCATATATGATGAGGAGAATCCTCTAATTTCTTGTGTATGAGAATCGATCCAAGAGAAGAACTTGATATGTTAATATAATTGGAGGCCCAAATTTTGAATATATATCTTGTGTATTTAGTATTATGCATGTATGGAATGTTTCTATGTATTATCTTTTGTGTATGATATACTTAAATGCTTCCTTGTGAATGACAACACAACTTTGTCTCTTTATTCCCAATTAGGAGATGTTCAAAACTGTTACACGTTTGATCTATATTTCACAAGACTATAGTGAATCTTGATAACTCAGAGGTATGTCTAAGTATTCTCCTTACCCTTCCCTCTCTTTCTTGTCTCGGTTATGCTTCGGGTGAGAATTCTTCCCTCCATGGAAGATGAAAATGCCAACACTCTAGACTACCTCTGTGCCTTTTGTTGGTAACTATAAGAGGACCCTGGTATGATCACTTGTGCGCCAACAAAATGGTTTCATTGTCGGGACCTGTGCTTTAAAAGGGAACTTGTGAGGATAATTCTTATGTGGATCTATAGATCTGATGTTTGGAAATGGTGGGAACAAAATTGTGACACCTCTATATGGAAGGAAGTAGAGTTGCGAGGTAAAAGAAAGAAGGATACAAGAGATTATGTCTTTTACTTAGAAAGATCGAGCGACCAATATGAGATATTCTGGGTAAAATTCCTGGAAGAAATATTCCATTGGATATATTGGCTCCAAGAAGCTCCAGAATTCCAAGAATGCATCAAGAAGACATGTACTTGGGATATAGAGAAGATCGTAGAACTTCATTATTTGGATCACCAGATCATGTGAGTAGTCGATTTATGGGTTAATATGACTCTGGAGGGATACAACATTGAATTTGTAGCTAAGAATCACTAATAATTTTCATGTGTGGAAGAAATTTTCAAGAAAGGTGCGCATGGGATACTATTAAGGGAAATTCCTCTGTGGATAAAAGTACTCTTGATGGAGGAGGGGATGATAACTACTCCCTTGACTGATATGGAAACCTAAACAATCACGCTTGGGGTAGGGTGATTTTTGGGTAGGATCGTGACCTGAGAAGGGGAAAGGGTTCTTTCACAAATGTTGGAAGATAAATAAATGAATGCAAGAAATGAGCGAGCCTTAAGGAGAGATGCCATTTTTGAGAAGTGGTGGCATGAAAAGGTAAAGAAAGAAACGAAGCAATACGAGGTGTTGTAGAAAGAAATTGGATCAAGAGGAATAGATGAAAAAAAGAAGGAAGAGTTGAGGAAGGTAAGAAGACAAGAAAAACTAGCCAGTCTAATATTACAGAAGAGAGAAGGGTAGAGAGGAAGGAGTCCCCATATGGGTGGATGAGAAGAAGAATGTGGAGAAG
>SNQJ01S0141673.1:0-15640 GCA_010110895.2 Picea sitchensis | reverse complement strand
TAGGTCAACCACATAAAATGTGTCTCTCACTGTGTAGTTGCCTAACTTCATCTCTAAGTTTGGAACTCTGTCTAGACACTCCACTGTGTGGCCATCTACTACCGCAACATCAAACCCCTCAAACTCCTCTGTCTGAAGTGCCCGTCTCAATACTAGTGAAGCGTTGATGAAGTTGTGGGTGGCCCTACCATCTATCAAGGTGATTGCCCGTTGCCCCTGAATAATCCCTCTGATACGGAGGGTATCATACCTGCGAACACCAAAAAGGGTCGCTATGACTCCTCCCTTTGTTGGTTTCCTCTTGTTAGCCTGCTCTGGCGGTTGTGGGACTACTAGAGGATGGGCTCCTGTCGGTGTCGGTGGTCTATGGGGAGGCTGCTCCTCTGCTGGTGCTAACTCCTCCTCTGAACTAGTGGATCCATTGTCATGCTCCTCCTCCTCACTGTCCACGCTGTCTGTTGCTACCTCAATATAATGAATCTCTCCCTTGCCAATGCACCTGTGGCCTAGGACCCAAGGATCTCTGCAGCTGAAGCAAAGCTTCTTCCTCGTAAGCTCTCGCCTAGTCTCATCATCCAACTTCTCCTTGCCCTTCCATTCTCTCTGGAATGGCTTCCTGTCTCGATCCCTCTGGGGCACAAATGGTTTGGAAAAAGTTTTAGTCTTTGGCACTGAGTCTGCCAGATCTCGAGTGCAAAGGATGGCATCCTGCAAAGTGGGAGGCCTGTACACCTTCACCCATCCTCTCAAAGGCTCTGTGAGACCTTCTGTGAATAGCATGATCATCCTAGGCTCTAATATATTTGTCACTGCCACGGCTACCCGCTGAAACTCTGTGATGAAAGCTTCTACTGTGCCAGTTTGTCTCAACTGGGCTAGATCCCTGAAGTGTATCTCGGGATCCTTCCTATCAAACCTGTCCATGAGCCTATCTATAAACTCCCTATAGGAGGTGATGCGACTGTGACCCAATGTCACCAATCCATGATACCACCACTCGTGTGCCTCACCCTCCAAGTGTAAGGTCGCGAAATTGATGGCCTCTGTCTCGGTCATCTGGTTGAGCTTGTAATACGTGTCTAGCTTATGTACCCAAGCTCTAGCAGTGTATTTGGACGATCCGTCGAAAGAAGGGATGGTGAGTTTCCCAACTTTTCGGATGAAATCGAGGTTATGCCCCTGCTGCTGTTGTGGTCCTCCCCTCTGCGTCTTTCTGGGGCGGTTCCTGAGCCTGAGTCCACAGTACTCGACTAAGGTCATGTCCTGATGGAAGTCACGACCCAATGCTCTGTACTCCCTCCTATACTCTGCAATGTCGTCTGCATGAGTGGGTGGCCTCTATGCTATCGGTTGCGGTGCTGCTACTGGGGGTGCCCTCTGAAAACTAGGAAAAAAGGGTCTGGGAATCCTACTCGCAGAGGTGTATGTGCGATAGGGTGACTGGGGTCTAATGCCTGCTCCTGAGTTCCCATGTGCTGCATGCAGGACTTGTGTGTCTGGGGTGCCCACTCTAGCAAATCTATCAACCACCTGTGCCAAGGACTGAGACATGGTCCGTTGACTAACTAACATATTGTTAATAACCTGCATGAAAGTTGTCTTTGGATCTACGGGGCCCTTGCCACTGCCTTCTGGTCGCTCATATCTATCTCCTAGCATCCTCTCTGCCTCGCGCTCAGCCTCACACTCTGCCCTTCTCTCTGCTTCTCTATGTGCCTCTTCCTCTTCCTCTGAGCTAGGAGGAAAAGGGGGAATATCAGGCCTATGCCTTCTTTCCTTATGCATGTTGTAAGTGACATATTCGTCACCTACGTGTTCACGACCCTCTAGGTCTTCTGCTGCACTCATTGTCATTAGTCATAGGCTGGCAGGACTAAAGCTCTGATACCACTCTAATGTTCCTGACTTGGCTAGTCTAGGAAACGTTGCTAATGTGTGTGTAGGATCAATCGTTTACAGCATATAAATAGTCATACAAATAATAAATGCGACAAAGGACTGCAAAGTTTATATTATGATATCTCGACGGATTACAAAATGGTCGAATGCGGCTGAATAAACTGACAATACTCGACTAGATCAACAGACAAAGGATCTTAGCTGGAATACAAATAGGAAACTAAAAGATAATACACGGAATATGGGAGCACTGGGGAATCAATGGATGCGCTGGGACTATGGCAACTCTGACGGTAACTGTTGGAAGTCTGGAAAGTTTGCCCTGGGAGTTATACTTCTCGGAATGGCCTGGAAACTGTCCCAAATGATGCGCCCTACTCTAGTCCTCAGTACTGGTATCTGTCGAACCCCTCTGCTGATGAATCTGGACCCCGGATGAATACCCCTGGGGGAATGCGCCCCTCTTCTTCTGGCAAAATCTGTCCTAGTGATTCCACCGTCAGAATCGAACGAGATATGTCTCAAAACGATCGCCTTGGTCTACTGGGAAATGGGTCGGAAGGGTTCCCCTGAATCTGGTCTGATGCTCGCTCTGGAACCCCAAATGTGCCCACCAAAAGTGTCGCACGTCCAAGTCTGGAAAATGTGTCCTAGTTGATTCCTCCGTTGGAATATGATGAGGAGCCAAGCAAAAGATGCGCCTTTCCCTCCTCTCAAATGGGTCGGAGGGAAATCTCGGAATTCTCCCTAGATGGGATAAGTCGACTAAAAACCCTCTCAAAAGTTGTGCCCTTACTCTGGATGAATGTGCCCTTGCTGCTGAACACTGTGTAATTGTTGTTGAAGAATGATGGAAGACATGAATGATCTTCCCTGTGACTAGGGTGTGTCTCTCAACACCAAAATCAACCACTAGTGTCTTCCTCCTGGAATCCACGGAACTATCTCTCCTGAGATGCGCCTCTTCTCCTCAATGACAAGTCATAATCTGCATAATGATGAATTAGGTCACTGACCCTTCATTTATAGCTTTCCAAAACCCTAAATCATGCTGAAACCCTAATTCATTGTTGACTTCCAAAACCCTAAATCACTGTTGAAACCCTAATTCACTGTTGACTTCTATTTTTAGCTCATAATGACTTAAAAGCGCTTTTAACCCTTTTTAGCTCAATGTCACTTTCCAAATATAACACCTATGACTGGAGTGACCTCTAGTAACCTTGTTTACCCCTCTTTGGTCCTAGCTATAGTCTAACGGGGCGGTTTAGACCATTAAACCTCCTCTCTGGAGCTCCTATTTGGAAAGGGACATTACAAAGGCAAAGGAGGTGGCTATCTCCACTTTATGAGGCATGCCTAGATTCCACACCTTCATAGTTGGAGGAGTACTACAAGGACAAGAGATTACCGCTTTGATTGATGGTGGGGCAACCCACAATTTCATTGATGCAGCTTGGGTAGCTAGGAGACGAATGGCTACTAAGGACTTTGAGGGGTTCAATGTAGCAGTGCCCGATGGGTACAATGTGTCATGCACAAAGAAGATTTCCAAGTTGGTTATAACATTGGGTAACTATACCTTGACCGATGACTTTTATGTCGTCAATTTGGCAAACTCCAATATAGTTTTGGGAGTCCAGTGGCTTCAAACGTTGGGGGACATCACGTCAAATTATAAAGTGATGACAATGAAATTCTTCACACCGGTAGGTAAACAGGTTGTTCGAAGAGGCATGTCAAATAATACCTCTATGGTTGTGTCAAATAAAAGGATGGAGATCATTTTCAAACGAGGAGATATAGCATATGCAGCATAGTGTTTTATCACAGCACAGGTAGATGCACAGGGCCGGCAGCATCATCATGAAGATATTCAAGCCTTGTTGAGCAGACATGACAAGGTCTTTGGACAGATACCTCCAAGGAGACCACCAAACACAGGCTTTGAGCACACTATAGAATTGGAGGAGGGAGCCAAACCTGTCATAACCACCCCTTACAAGCACCCCAAGAAATTCAAAGATGAAATAGAAAAACCCATCAAGGAGTTGCTTGATATGGGGCATATCAAACCCAGTTCCAGTCTTTTCGCTTCTTCCGTGGTTTTGGTTAAGAAGAAGGATGGAACTATGGCGATGTGTATTGACTACAGAACCCCGAATAAGAAGATGATCAAGAACAAGTATCCTATATCGTGGATCAATGAGCTTCTGGACAAGTTGCATGGAGCAGTATATTTTTCGAAGATTGATCTTCGATTCGATTACCATCAAATCAAGGTCAGAGAGGAAGATATTCACAAGACTGCTTTTAGCTGCCATTATGGGCACTATGAGTTCTTGGTCATGCCATTTGGGCTGACCAATGCACCAGCTACATTTCAGTCACGCATGAATCACTTATTCAAAAAACAGCTACGGAAGTTTATATTGGTATTTTTTTATGATCTATTGATATATAACAAAACATGGGAGGAACACTTGGGGCACTTAGAGGAGATTTTGAGTATCATGGAGGAGCAGTCATTGTATGCCAAAGAGTCCAAGTGTGAATTTGGCATGACAGGGATTCTATACTTGGGACATGTGGTCAGTGCACAAGGAGAAGATACGAGCTATATTAGATTGGTCACCACCCAAAAATATCACACACCTGAGTGGCTTCTTTAGGATTTGCAATTATTACATACGGTTTGTGAAAGGGTTTTCACAGTTGATCGCACCACTCACAGACCTCACAAAGAAAGGAGCATTCAGATGGACCGAAGAGGCTCAGAAAAAATTTGACCGCATGAAGTGATGAGCACCTGCCTAATTTTAGCACTTCCTAACTTCACTCAACCCTTTGTGCTTGAGTGTGATGGATCGGGTGAAGGGATAGGAGAAGTTTTGATGGAGCAGAGGCATACGAGAGCAGGATGCTCTCAGAGAGGGAGAAACTCTATCCCATCTATGACAAAGAAATGTTTGCCATCATGCATGCCTTGGCGAAGTTTCGACAATATTTGGTAGGTGGTAAATTCGTGGTTAAAACAGACCCTAATAGCTTGAGACACTTCAGGGGGCAAAAAGACCTGAACGAAAGGCAGCAGAAATGGTTTAGCAAATTACAGGCCTAAGACTTTGACATTGAGTATGTCAAAGGGAAGAAAAATGCAATAGTTGATGCTCTTTCCAGAAGGCCAAAGATCTGTTCACTTATAGAGATTTCAGCTGATTGGAAACCCCATCTAGTGGTGGAATATTCCAAGAACAAATTTGCTTGTGAGGTGATGGACCACTATACAAAGGATGACAGGTATAAGGTGGTGGATGACATCATCTACTATAAGGATCGTATATATCTAGTTCTGGAATCCACACTAAAGGAGAAGATCATGGAGGCTATGCACAATACACCATTGATAGGACATCCGGGGTATTTCAAAACCTACAAGCAAATCAAGGAGAGATTCACTTGGAAGGGCCTCAAAGATGACGTGTTGAAGCACGTGAGAGAGTGTGTGACTTGTCAACAGAACAAGTCAGAGCATACCAATCCTGCAAGACTATTACAGTCGTTGCCCATTCCAGAGCAGAAATGGGAGAGTATATCCATGGATTTTATCACAAGGTTTCCAAAGGTCCGGGGCAGAGATTGTATATATGTGGTGGTCGATCGGCTGACCAAATTTGCACACTTCTTTTCCATATCCTCAAAGTATAAGGCAAAAAAGGTAGTGGAGCTATTCTTCATAGAGGTATTCAGAATTCATGGGCTGCCAAAATATATTGTCAGTGACAGCGACAACAAGTTCCTCGGCACTTTTTGGCAGGAGTTGTTCAGATTCGCTGGCACAAAGTTGACCCCAACACTAGTTACCACCCTCAGACAGACGACCAAACGGAGATTGTGAAGAAATGGCTTGAGGGATATTTACAAAACTATGTGTCAGGGCAACAAAAAGCATGGATGAAGTGGTTGCACCTGGGTGATCATTGTTACAACACCACTCATCACATGTCCATTGGCATGACACCATTCTGAGCATTGTATGGGTACGATGCTCCTTCCTTTGTTGACTTGGCATTTGGGGACAACAGGGTTCCCAAAGCCAAAAATTGGATCCAAGAGAGCCAGGACATACTCAGGACTCTCATGGACAACCTATAGACGTCCCAAAATCAGCAAAATCTATATGAAGGCAAGCACGCGGTATTTTCTGATTTCTCATTGAGAGAGGTCGCCCTCTCTTATTTTTTCACATTAGTATTTTTTGATTATTCATTGAGAGAGCTCATTGTGGCTTTGGAACTCTTGGGACAGAAACCCTATTTTCTAAGATTGGCTTTGGTGGTGAGACAAATCCACCCTAGTTAGTCAAATTGGGGAAGAAATCCTACAGATTTCTTCATGGTGCTTCAATGTATCTAAGTATTCCTCCGTTTTGGCAGTAAGTTTCTATTTGCAGCTTAGTTCATTTGTCGGCGGCTGAGTTCTTGCTTGAAGAATTTTATTTGGAACCTCGTGGAGGTCGAGCTGCCTTGAGACTTCATTTTTGTGAGTGGCAGCATTCTTGTGACTGGAGGTCGATTTCCCTTGAAGGATGAACTGGTGTCTATGGAAGGCGAATTTCTGAAGGTATGGGGCTGAGTTTGGGTCATTTGTTGCTGTAGAGACCAAGCTCTCTTACCCAGACCGAATCTTCTTACTACTAGATCTTATACTCAACCAAAGACAGCATATTTCCTTGCTGAGTGGGCACATATCAGAACTGGATGTATTCTTCAGGGTGTGGGTTCGAGTCTTGATCTTGTGGATGCATTGGGAGTGTGGGTCGATCTTTTAACTAGTGGAGGCGCCTCTTCTTTATTTGGGTGCATTCTTCTTGCAGCTGAGACAGCATCTGTGGTGGATTTCGACTTGCAGGGAATGTGAGCACTGTGGCAGCTATATATAGATCATTCACTTCATTTATGTAACGACTGCCTACAGAAAATAACAACAGGTTCTTTATCAGTTATCTATTGTCTATTTGCTGATTATTTCTGTGTAATGACTGCTGCAAAAAGTTAATACTATGATAGGAGCTTCATGTATTGGTGTTTAAGAGTAAACCATAGTAGAACTGGCTTTTTTTTGTTCTCTATCTTGTACTGTGGATGCCAAATACATTTAAAGGGGTAAGCAGTAAATTGTTTTAACCGTTCTGCAAGTTGCAAACATTCAAGAAATTTAAACAGCAAAGTGTTTGACGGAATATCCACACAATAACTGAGATAAAATTCAAAAGAATTATGAAGGAACATTACAAAAGGTCTCAAAGTCGACTCTCCTAAAGTAGTCAGCTCTCACCATAAGGAAAAGCTTGTAAAAAGGGGTTATTCAAGCATTATTGCACACTTCCATGCTATTCAAGCCTTAGAGGATGCTTCTCAGCCAATTCATCTGGACTTGCAATCAATTTTGGACAAACACCAACAAGTCTTTAAACATCCCCAATGACTACCACCGTCATGTGGTGAGCATGATCATAGTATCCCACTGCTCCCAGGTAGCCTACCACCCAATGTGCACCTGCCACCAATATCACCATCCTTTTGCCCAAGAGAATAAAATAGTAAAGATCATATGGGAGCTGTTGGCAGAAGGTGTCATCTGTCCTAGTACCAACCCCTATTCCTCCCCAGTCGTCATAGTTCGTAAAAAAGAGGGCACTTGGCGCATGTGTCCCAACATTCAAGCTCTTAATAACTTGACCATCAAAGATAAATTTCCTATTCCGATGATTAACAACCTCTTAGACAAGCTACATGACACTCAGTTCTTCACCAAACCTGATCTCCACTCCTATTATCACCAAATTCACAAGAAGGAAGCAGATATTCCTAAAACTATTTTTTGCACTCACAAAGGTCAGTATGAGTTTTTGGTGATGCTTTTTGGTCTTTGCAATGTGCTTCCCACTTTTCAAAGCCTCAATGAACAAAATCTTTCAACCCGTTCTACGCCATTTTGTCTGAATCTTCATCGATGACATCCTAGTCTACAACGACACATGTAGCATATGTGGATCAAGTATTACAACTCCTCCAGATACAACAACTATTCCCCAAACATTCTAAATATGCTTTTGGCATCTCATAAGTGGAATATTTGGGACACATTGTATGTGAGTAGGGCGTGTCTATTGATCCTAAGAAAATTGAGGCAATGAAAGACTAGCCTTGCCCAAAGACCCTCAAACGTTTGCATGGCTTTCTTGGCCTCACAAGCTACTACAAGAAGTTTATGTCGAACTATGGTAAAATTGCAGCTCCCCTCATCACCTTCCTCAAAAAGAATGCCTTCAGTTGGAATGAGGAGGTCGAATAAGTTTTTCAAGCTTTAAAAGATGTTATGTGTACTACCACAGTACTTGCCATGCCAAACTTCAATAAGACTATCGTCTTGGAATTGCATGCCTCTAGCAAAGGAATTAGGGCAGTGTTAATGCAAGAGGGATTCTCGTTGTCATTCACCAAAAAGAGGGCACTTGGCGCATGTGTCCCAACTTTCAAGCTCTTGATAACTTGACCATCAAAGATAAATTTCCCATTATGATGATTAACAACCTCTTAGACAAGCTACATGGCGCTCACTTCTTCACCAAACCTGATCTCCACTTCAATTATCACCAAATTCGCATGAAGGAAGTAGATATTCCTAAAACTATTTTCTGCACTCACGAAGGTCATTATGAGTTTTTGGTGATGCTTTTTGGTCTTTGCAATGTGCTTTCCACTTTTCAGAGCCTCGTGAACAAAATCTTTCAACCCCTTCTATGCCATTTTGTTTGAATCTTCTTTGATGACATCCTAGTCTACAACGAAACTTGGGCGACACATGTAGCACATGTGGATCAAGTCTTGCAACTCCTCCATATACACCAACTTTTCCCCAAACATTCTAAATTTTCTTTTGGCGTCTCAAAAGTGGAATATTTGGGACACATTATGAGTGGGTAGGGCATGTGTGTTGATCCTAAGAAGATTGAGACAATGAAAGACTAGCCTCAGTGAAAGACCCTCAAAAGTTTGCAAGGCTTTCTTGGCCTTGCAAGCTACTATAAGAAGTTTGTGCCGAACTCTGGTAAAATTACATATCCCCTCATCACCTTCCTCAGAAATAATGCCTTCAATTGGAGCCTCTAGCAAAGGAATTAGGGTAGTGTTAATGCAAGAGGGACACTCGTTAGCCTTCACCAATAAGCAATTGTGTGATAGAAACTTGGGCAAATCCACCTATAAAAAGGAAATGCACACTATTCTTCATGCATTTGATATGTGGCATCCTTTCTTGATGGGGTGTAGTTTTTGTATTATAACAGACCATTGCAACCCAAAATATTTTTTGGAATAGAGGATGTCATCTGCAAAGAAACAAAAAAGAGTCACTAAAATGTTAGGCTATGACTATGAAATTATCTACAAGAAGGGCAAGGAAAATGTGGTGGTTGATGCTCTCTCTAGGAAGTATGAAGAAAAAGGTTCCCTATTTGCCTTATCATTCCTCGTACTGAATTGGCTAGCAAAGGTACATCAAGGTTAGTCAAAGGATGCCAAGATAGTGCAAATGATCCACCAACTACAAGTCGACCCACATGCACATCTCAACTACACTTGGCATAAGGATGAGCTTCGCTATAAGGGGCATATTTTTTGGTCTAGGATTCGGCATTAAAATTCAGTGTTATCTAAATTCCACTCCTCTCCCATAGTGAGTAACTCCAATATTTAGAAAACATATGAAAGGATTAAGTGCTCATTCTTATGGGAAGGCATGAGAAGGACATTTGCAACTACGTGGCAGAATGTGGCATTTCCGAATGACACCAGAGAGAGACAATGAACCCTATGAGAGCATTACAACCTTTACCCATTCCAATCACCATGTGGACTGACATTTCTATGGATTTCATTGTGTGGTTACCAAAATCAGACAACAAATCAGTGATCAATGATCATGCTAGTTGTTGATCACCTTTTTAAATATGCTCATTTTGTGCCTTACAACACCCCTTCAAGGCCTTCAGAGTAGCACAAGTATTCATGGACAATATTTTTACACTCCATGGCATGCCTCAATCAATTGCAACAAATTGTGACCCCATCTTCACTAGCTATTTCTAACAAATAGTTGTTTCAACTTCAAGGTACCCAATTGAATCTCAACATGGCATATCACCCCAAATAGATGGTCAAACAAAAACTGTAACAAGTGTTTGGAAGCTTATTTACATTGTTTTACCTTGAGCCAACAAGGCCAATGGGTCCAGTGCTTACCCCTAGCTGAATGGTGGTACAATACCACCTATCATGGTGTTGCTACTCGAATGACCCCCTTTGAGGCAGTCTATGGACCAAAGCCCCCATCTATGATCTACTACTTACCAAGCTTATCCAAGGTTCAAGAGGTGGGAAAAACCCTTATAGCTCGTGTTGACATTATTCATACCCTCAAGGATAATTTGGTGTTGTCCCAAAACTGAATGAAGCAACAAACCAATCAACATCACTCCAAATGCCACTTTGAAGAAGAGGATCGGGTGTTACGTCTCCAACCCTACAAATAGACATCACTCAAGGAGAAGAGCAACCAAAAGTTAGCACCTAAATTTTATGGACCATATACCATACTCAAACGTATAGGCCTAGTGGCTTACAAATTGGCTCTTCCAAGCCATTCTAAGGTCCACCCAGTTTTTCATGTGTCCTACTTGATGAAAGTGGTCAAGTCCAATTGCAAAGTTCAAACCAGCATTCCCGAATTGAATGAGGCGGGTTCCATTTGGTTGCACCCCGACATCATTTTGGATAAACACGAACACTATCTTCGCTAGCTCACTATCCAAGAACTCTTGACTCTTGATCCAATGGAAGTATACAAAGCCCAAAGATGCTACACAGGAACCAATAGAGATTATCCACCACTATCCTCATCTCCAACCTTGCGGACAAGCTTGCTTTGTAAGGGGAGGGCATGTTAAGGTCACACTCTAATTCCACTGGTTAGTAGAATATGTTGTTAATCTATTGGGGCCATCTCTATTAAATAAGGCCCACAAGGTAGTAGTGTAAAATCAATAAATGTAAGTTGGCCTCATTAAAGGTCCACTAGTTAGTGGTTGCGGTCTCAATAATGGAGTCCCACTTGGTGGTTAAGGTTTTGGTCAGTTAGAAACTATATATAGTTGTAGAAGCTATGTAATGAAGTGCCAAGTGAATAATATTGTATTTGGAGCTTTGCCCAGTTGGAGATTACCCCCTCAAGGAAGCAGGCAAACATTGCTTTCTATAATGAATATCAATAAAGGTTTGCTCACTGTTGTTGTTTCAACTTTCCATACTTTGGTTCTGTTTTATTTACTTTATGCAATTATATTTCTCTCTATATTGCTCTAAATATTATGTTTCAGCTAACAAGGAACACCACATAGACCCATATGAAACCAATTGTTATTTCCCTGTATGCAATTAAACTATTTTCCAAGTCCCATTCTTCATTAAGGCAACATACTCAACATTATTAGCACTAATCCAAATCTGATTTTACAAGTTTCTTCGAAAGAATTAAGTTCATGTGACTTAACTACTACACTTCTTAAAGTGAAAATTACCTATGAGGTCTTCCTTCTTTTCCTTCTTCATTATGTTGTAGCTCACCTAGTTTGGCATATCGAATGATTTCGTAGAACCATATCAGTTTTTTCACTCTTAACATTGACTCCATTTCCAAGCTATTCTCTTTTACTACTTTCTGTCTTCTTTTATATGCAATTGGTGTTTTGTTGTATTCTGCACTCTCTCTTCGATTCTGCTCCTTGATTTTCTTTTGTAGCCACTTCCCTCAAATTTTTTTCATTTTGCTCCAGGAAATCAGATTGCATCTGATCACAGCTAGCAGTTATCTTCTTACTAACAAGAGCATACAGTCCATAGCCTTTTGATTCAATACAATAACCAACAAAAACACATTTTCTGTTTTTAGTCTCCAATTTTTGGCTAGTCCGATCAGTAATATTGACATAAGTAGTACAGCCAAAACTCTAAAATGTTTTACCTTTGGTTTGCTCCCTCTCTATATTTCTTCGGGTGTCTTTCCTTCCACTACCTATGTGAGACTCCTTGTTAAGCAAGTACACTACTCCTTGTACAGCCTCTGCTAAAAATAGCAGTCCAATGTTTTGTCCTTTTATCAAGCAACGGGCCAATTCAATAATTGTCCTATTATTTCTTTCTGCCACAATATTTTGTTATGGCGTGTCAGAAGTAGTGAGTTGCCTCCTAATGGCTTTGGTTTTATAATATTCAAGAAACTCATTTGAAAATAACTCACCACTAAGTATGCTTGTTTGCTCAGCCTACCCTCCCTCCTCCGTGGGAGTGGGATGTATTGTGTGGTGCATGTGTGTGAAACAACAGCAGGATACATCTATCTTGTGGTGTCTTGGAATAGCTTCTACAACTATAAAATCTCCTCTCCTCTTGTGTGTCATCCCACATTGGTGGTGAGAGTTGGTCCATGACATCATGTGAGAGTTGGTCCATGACATCATTTAAGTCCCGACATACCATGATCCTTATGCCAGTGGTCTGATGTCTCCTAACATAATGATTGATTAACTGATTGGTTGTAGAGTGCGTTTGTTCGATCGAACTTTCCCTCCTCTATGGGATGTATTGTGTGGGTGTGTGAAAAAACAATGGGATACATCTATTATGTGGCATCTTGAAATATATTCTACAACTATAAAATCTCCCTCCTCTCCTCTCCTCCAATGTCAATTCTAAGAATATGATTTTCTTTCCACTTTATACCCCAACCAAAGTTCTAAAGCTTTTGAACATATCAATCACCTATGAATTATCATTAAGAAAGACTACTCATATATTTCTTGGAAAATCATCAAAAAAAGTCAAAAAATATTTTTCACCACCTAGTGATGTATTCATACTACATAGGACCACACACAAAATATAATTTCAAAACAAAACAAAATATATATATAATTTCAAAACAAAATATAAAGTTAACTAATAAGAAAGAGTAACAAATATAAATTATATGTTATTTAACTTACATAAATTAATTTATCATTTACAAATGATCTAATTCATATATTTTTTAACTATATAACAAAATTTATATCTATATATATATATATATATATATATATATATATATATATATTAAATTTTATATTAATTTTATAAGGTAATATTAAGTTTATATTATATTATCAATAACTTATGTAATAAATATTAAATTTATATAATATATATGTAATTAATTAAATAGATTAATGTAGATATTAATGTGCTCCTAATTAGTACTTTATTGACTGGTAAATTGGTAATTAAGCGTCGAATTTGGAACTTCATGAATCTGGCGATTGCAGCGAGTTCAATTTCTCGTTTCCCCTCCGTAGTTGCTTGACATTTGCTCCATCACGATATCCATCCTACCAGTACCCAGCCCCTCTACAAGATCAGGGTCAGGATTCTGAAGGTTCCAAGCCCCAAAAGTTTCTAGTCCAAAATCAGAGTGGACTCTTGTCATTTCTCTACTTATGCCTACTCCTACGGATGACTCCACACCAAAAAGTCCCGTCGAGTTCAAAATTAGAATGTTCGATCCCTGTAACCACTTTGCCCGAGCAAACTCTTTCAGTTGAATCCATGAGAAATAGAAAGTCGAATGCACAAATAATCAAGCCGACCATGAGATTGAAGGTCTCTTATTTCCTATGGTTGGTCAGTTCAAGTGAAATCTGGTGATTGTGGCAACTTTGGACCGTAAAAGTTAAATATGGCAAATGGTGACTTAAGGTAGAAGCGAACCCAAGCAAATTTGAACAAACCTAAACGTTTTTTTGAGGTTCACCGAATTTCGAACCTCGAGGTTCAAATTCAGCGAGCCCTGTGACTTAGCTCATGAGCATTATTCCTCTTCCTTGTATTTTGTGAGTTCCTCTTCCTTGTATTTTGTGAGTTATGTCATCTCCAAGTGCAACTAAATCATTTTTGCACTTTTGGGCTTTTAAAAATACTCTTTCCTACATTGCATGTGCTTAGTAGCTCCTAAATCTAAATGCCAAACACACTGAAGCATCACAATAGTTCCAGGCAGCCATGAAAGGAATAGTGTTTTTTCATCAATTTCATTTTTTTGGCTTTCAACATAGTTATTGTTGTGATTTCTACCTTCACTAGAAATAGCGTTAGAGAGATCTCTTTTGTTTTGGAACACTCATCCTATGTATCTAGGTTCACTTACAATAAACCACAAGATTTATTTATGTTTCTTTAACTAGAATAAAATAAAAACAACGTTTTTTGTTGCCACTACTTTATCTTCCTTAACCTTTCCTACCACCTCTTCCTTGTTGTCGATGTCTTCCACGTCCACATCAACCATGATTGGTTGCAAATGCACTAACAGCGTCGTTCATTCTACTTTCGTCTTTGCCCTTCTTGCAAGAGCACTACAACCACCTCTTCAAACAATCATACAACTGTCTTGGACAACATACACAACTTATACACCCTTTTGCAAACTGTTCAACAACAATGTTACAAAATCTAACTTGGATTGTTTCTCCAATTGCCAACAACTCATCCTTCAACTCTTTCATCATCGCAACATGTTCAATTACAAGATCTTTATCTATCGTCTTCAAATCTACCTATGAATTTCTAAGTAGCAAAATTTTCAATTTGTTTTGATGTCTCATAAAAAGACTTGATTTTGTTCCATGCATAGTCGATGCCTCAAGAGTCAGATATGAGGCAAAATTTCATCAACTGCACCCTAAGGTGATAATCATTAATGCTTCTTTGTTCTTCTTGTACGTTGGAATTATTGGTGTAATCTATACATGTGGCCACAGGTTGCAGCCCATTCATATGTATCATTAGCATACTTGTAATCATGGTTAAGGCCACACTTTATTCTTTTATCGCATTACTAGGTGTGGAAAGGTTGAGCTAGTCAACTTTGATATGTAGAGTCATTAACTCCCTTAGGGAGTATGCCATACTTATGTGGGTCCATAACCCCTCTTAAGAGGATGCACTACTTGAGTTATGTATAAATACAACTAAAACCTCATTTGTAAATCATATTTTAGATCATTGAGCTAAAGTTCACTAATACATGTGTTTTACTTTAAACTTGGGCATCATTTTCTCTCTAGCACAATTTTGGTCAACCATGGGGCACACTTCTTCAGTGTCGTTTTTTTCTCCTTTTACTACAAGTTTTTGAGTTGGAAATTTGGTTCCATTCAATCCCCTCTTTTTGTTTGTAATCTCAACATGGTATCAAAGCAGGTGTGAACCTTTCCTATTCATTTGACTATTATATTTAGGGGGTTTTTTCTTGGTTGTTCGTGCTAATATTTCTGATATCAAACTTGGCATCTACGTCACCTAGTTCGAGTTCGAGTTCGAGTTTGAGTTCGAATTCAACGACCTTGAAGTTTAAGAAATATTTGACAATGAAAATTTTGGTAATAAAATTCGACATTAAGTTAGACACACCACAAAATTTGAAAATTTAAAAAATATGTAATAAAACTCTATACACTCATTAAACACTTATGATAGAAATGAAAATAGCATGCCAACGATTAAACACTATGTTGCATTGGTTTTCAGGACGAGGGAATGACGGGGACGAGGGACGCATCCCCGGGACGGCTAGAGCGCACCCCCAA
>SNQJ01S0141672.1:9752-34605 GCA_010110895.2 Picea sitchensis | reverse complement strand
TGTCCTTTAATTGTGCAAGAACCATGAGGAGAAACCATTGCTAAAAAAGGGGTTCCCAATATACAGTCTATAGGACAATCAACAATTTGAAATTTCATCCCTATGCTGAATTTATCAATTAATACATTTGCGCGAGACACTTCATACTTACAATTAATACTGTGATTTCCCAAGCTAGTAACAGAACCAAAACTCTGTGCCCAATATTTTGCAGGGATCTTGTCTTTGTGTAAAATATTTATATCAGACCCAGTATCAATTAAAGTTGTAAGGTCAAAAACTTCCTTACCAACTTGCACTTGTAGCTGAATATAGTATTTTTGGTAAGAAATAGGAAGAACCTGCATTCCTGGAATGCCTTGTAATTCTTCAGCAGGATGATTCTGAGTAAAAGTCTCAAAGGGAGCATCTTCCAACGGTGGAGGAATAGAATCAATCCTTTATTTGATATTCTTTATTTCTTGTCGAGCCCAAAAATCTACAAGGTAGCTATTTTCAATTGTTAGCTGTACCTGTTCTAAATTTCTTTGTAAAGTTGCAATCTCTGTTCTCATATTTGATACTTCTCTGGCTAAGTCTGGAACAAAAACATCTTGTAATCTGGGCTCTCGATTAAACTTAATATAGGTCTTAGTATTTTTCTCATATGAAGCATCTAAGAAAAGAGGCTGCTTTTTAGGAAATTCAGAGGACTTCCCTTTTTGTTCTGGTTTAACAACCTTAATATATGCTTCTAAAAGAGAAGATTTCATTTCTCCATTAGGAAGACCTTTGATCTGGGCGAGCATTTGGGCTTTAGTATCTCCTGTATAGTTGTGCACACATACTTTCAACTTCTCTATAGGAAGACTGTTGGTACTAGAATCAGTCATTTGTGCAAGATCTGTACAGTCACACTGGAAAGGATTTTTACAATTACAAATAGTATTTATAACTATGTTACTAGTAGAGGACCCATCAGATTCTGATTCTTCAGTAGTAGAATAACAAGTTTCTTGGACAGGATGGGCTTCTAATTTGGGCCTGTAGAAAGGACCCTGAGGACAATTATTTGTCTCATGTGTTGRATCTCCACATCTGTTGCATGGAAATCTTACCTTCTTTTTCTCCTGGATTTCTTTTGCTTTCTACTCTGAGAGTTTACCTTTTCCTTTTCGAGCAGCTTCATTCTCAGGAYAGTTGTTGGCATAATGTCCTGTTTTGCCACAAATCCAACACTTGATTTGTTKCTTTGCTTCAGCTCTGTGAGTTTGAAGCTTTATATCTTCTGGTCGATAATAATGAGRATTTGGAGCAAATTTGCCTTTTYTGTTCCTATCATGTTTATATGTTTTTCTCTTCTTCCTGGTTTGGAGACTTGGATTTGTATTGAATAATCCATACTGTTCACAAATGGATTTCTGGTCAGGAAGATAGGATGTCTTGGAGACATATTTCTGGATCTTCATGCTAGTGCATATCCCTATAAGAGATTTGGTGATTATAGCATAGATTTCTCCCCATGTGTATGTCTCGTATGGAAGAGAAAATGTTTTTTCAATCTTTAGATATTCAACAAACTTATTGGGAAGTGCGGCCATGTAAACTTGTTTCCATAACAAGTTTTTGCTATCTTTTACTTCGAAGATCCTTTGTGTCCATTCTTTGTGGAATTGTTCATATTCTGACATCTTTCTGCATTTCATATTCATCAGAATTGTTTCATGCTTGTCAGAAATTTCTGCCTCTGTTCCACACCAATGTTCTAAGATAAGTGTGGTCAAAGCTCCAATCATATTATTCATGGGAGTTCCATTAGAATGATAAACTATATCCCCTTGTTCATCTTTTAGTAGTTCTGACTTCATTTTTGTGATCATCAAAGGGGATGAATTTACCTCCCACCATTTACTCAGAGATTCAGTAAAGCACTGGATAAGAGATTTACAAGCCTCAACTTCTTCTTTTCCCTTCATACACATAATTTTATAGGATACAAACATCCTATCAATGACTTGTCTGATTTGGGCTACAGATAGATTATCTATATTCCACTCTTGGTACCATTCTTCTGCATAAGAAAGGCCTTCTGGTATTTTTCCTTTCCCTACTAAATCAGGAGCAGCAGGTCTGAAGGAATGGGGTGGAATTTGTTCATAGGAGGGTCGTCAGATACTGACCATAGATATAGGATATTTTTCTGACGGTTGGGGTTTGTCAGACTGAGATTTTTCAGGTTTTTCTGGGGGAAAGAAGAAAGGGAATTTTTTGTGGATTGCCTTTTCAGCAGGAGAATAAACAGGGGAATGAGAGCTAGGATACAGAAAAGATGAGGGAATAGGATTGTCTTCTTTGACTGTTTTCTTTTTGAGTTCAGAAAGAGATTTGCCAATTTCAGTCAATGTTGTCCCTAAGCCATCTATTATTTCTTCATGCTTTTCTGTTTTCTCTGAAAGATCTACCTTATCCACAATATGATTGATCTTTTCATGGATAGTATTTACAGAATGTACAATAGTATTAGAAGATACTTGCAAATCATAGATTTGCTCAGGTTTGACCTGCTCATTTGGCAAATAGACTTGAGTTGCCATTCCTCTTAGAGCAGTGTTTGTCTAGTTGATTTGTTCAGAGACCAACTGGACTCTGCGATCTATTCCTGACAGTTGATTTTCTCCATCCAGGAGCAAAGGAATAGCCTTGGCTTGTTTAGAGCTATCTTCCAAAACAATTCCTTGGAAAGGAGGGAATGTGGTTTTGGATTCTAGAGTAGTTCCGTCTAAACTTTTCCATTTATGTCCAGGAGGGTCAGAGGTTTCTCCTGTTACTTGGACTGAGAGGGAAAGACTCTTCTTTTTCCATTCATAGAAATAAATCCAACATTGATTTGTATCCATATAACCTTTCCATAAAGTGGCTAATCTTTGTTTTTCCATGTCAGGAGTACAGATGTTAAATTCTTCAGACTCAGGATTTGTGAACAAATCCCAATTTGTCATTTTCTTTATCCAATCTTCAGGAAATTCTCCTTTTGAACAGCCTTGTATAATAGTCAAATATTTCAAGATTTCTTCTATGGCTGGTTTAGGAATGGTTTTAGGCATAGATATTGAAAATCTGCATTCTGGTATAGCAACATCACACTGCTCTATATACCCTAAGCCATATTTGGGAGAATTTGGAGTCCTTGCTCCTTTATAACATTCTTTGAGTCTGGGATCTAAACTGGCGATGGATGGCATATAGTGTATCATGAAAAAGATATCAGGGGAAGAAGTGGATACAGACATATCATAAGTATTACTTACAGATCTAACAGGACTAGGATCCATTTGGACAATTTCTATCTTTACACTGGAAGGGAGGGCGTTGAGTATTACTACCTTGACAGAGCAAGGGTTCACACAGGCTGTTGGCCTTATCCCCAGGTAAAGACTAGAAAGATTCAAATAGATTTAAAAAACTTTTTATAAACACACGCGAATAGCTATAACAGATCAAGAGAGGTTGTTATCATACCCGGATTTAAACAAGGTTGTTATTGACAGAGAAAGGGTTCACACAGGCTGTTGGCCTTATCCCCAGGTAAAGACTAGAAAGCTTCAAATAGATTTAAACAACTTTTTATAAACACACGCAAATAGCTATAACAGATCAAGAGAGGCAAATAACTATTTGGAGCAAATTTGCCTTTTCTATTCCTATCATGTTTATATGTTTTTCTCTTCTTCCTGGTTTGGAGACTTGGATTTGTATTGAATAATCCATACTGTTCACAAATGGATTTCTGGTCAGGAAGATAGGATGTCTTGGAGACATATTTCTGGATCTTCATGCTAGTGCATATCCCTATAAGAGATTTGGTGATTATAGCATAGATTTCTCCCCATGTGTATGTCTCGTATGGAAGAGAAAATGTTTTTTCAATCTTTAGATATTCAACAAACTTATTGGGAAGTGCGGCCATGTAAACTTGTTTCCATAACAAGTTTTTGCTATCTTTTACTTCGAAGATCCTTTGTGTCCATTCTTTGTGGAATTGTTCATATTCTGACATCTTTCTGCATTTCATATTCATCAGAATTGTTTCATGCTTGTCAGAAATTTCTGCCTCTGTTCCACACCAATGTTCTAAGATAAGTGTGGTCAAAGATCCAATCATATTATTCATGGGAGTTCCATTAGAATGATAAACTATATCCCCTTTTTCATCTTTTTGTAGTTCTGATTCCATTTTTGTGATCATCAAAGGGGATGAATTTACCTCCCACCATTTACTCAGAGATCCAGTAAGGCACTGGATAAGAGATTTACAAGCCTCAACTTCTTCTTTGCCCTGCATACACATAATTTTATAGGATACAAACATCCTATCAATGACTTGTCTAATTTGGGCTACAGATAGATTATCTATATTCCACTCTTGGTACCATTCTTCTGCATAAGAAAGGCCTTCTGGTATTTTTCCTTTCCCTACTAAATCAGGAGCAGCAGGTCTGAAGGAATGGGGTGGAATTTGTTCATAGGAGGGTCGTCRGATACTGACCATAGATATAGGATMTTWTTYTGACGGTTGGGGTTTGTCAGACTGAGATTTTTCAGGTTTTTCTGGGGGAAAGAAGAAAGGGAATTTTTTGTGGATTGCCTTTTCAGCAGGAGAATAAACAGGGGAATGAGAGCTAGGATACAGAAAAGATGAGGGAATAGGATTGTCTTCTTTGACTGTTTTCTTTTTGAGTTCAGAAAGAGATTTGCCAATTTCAGTCAATGTTGTCCCTAAGCCATCTATTATTTCTTCATGCTTTTCTGTTTGCTCTGAAAGATCTACCTTATCCACAATATGATTGATCTTTTCATGGATAGTATTTACAGAATGTACAATAGTATTAGAAGATACTTGCAAATCATAGATTTGCTCAGGTTTGACCTGCTCATTTGGAAAATAGACTTGAGTTTCCATTCCTCTTAGAGCAGTGTTTGTCGAGTTGATTTGTTCAGAGACCGAATGGACTCTGCGATCTATTCCTGACAGTTGATTTTCTCCATCCAGGAGCAAAGGAATAGCCTTGTCTTGTTTAGAGCTATCTTCCAAAACAATTCCTTGGAAAGGAGGGAATGTGGTTTTGGATTCTAGAGTAGTTCCGTCTAAACTTTTCCATTTATGTCCAGGAGGGTCAGAGGTTTCTCCTGTTACTTGGACTAAGAGGGAAAAACTTTTTTTTTTCCATTCATAGAAAGAAATCCAACATTGATTTGTATCCATATAACCTTTCCATAAAGTGGCTAATCTTTGTTTTTCCATGTCAAGAGTACAGATGTTAAATTCTTCAGACTCAGGATTTGTGAACAAATCCCAATTTGTCATTTTCTTTATCCAATCTTCAGGAAATTCTCCTTTTGAACAGCCTTGTATAATAGTCAAATATTTCAAGATTTCTTCTATGGATGGTTTAGGAATGGTTTTAGGCAGAGATGTTGAAAATCTGCATTCTGGTATAACAACATCACATTTCTCTATATACCCTAAGCCATATTTGGGAGAATTTGGAGTCCTTGCTCCTTTATAACATTCTTTGAGTCTGGGATCTAAACTGGCGATGGATGGCATATAGTGTATCATGCAACAGATATCAGGGGAAGAAGTGGATACAGACATATCATAAGTATTACTTACAGATCTAACAAGACTAGGATCCATTTGGACAATTTCTATCTTTACACCGGAAGGGAGGGCGTTGAGTATTACTACCTTGACAGAGCAAGGGTTCACACAGGCTATTGGCCTTATCCCCAGGTAAAGACTAGAAAGCTTCAAATATATTTAAACAACTTTTTATAAACACACGCGAATAGCTATAACAGATCAAGAGAGGTTGTTTGATACCTGGGAGTTGAAGATATTCTAAAAGGAGGTGCTCTTATGAATACTTCTTCTTCTTGAGGCCTATCTATCTGTTGTTGATTCTGAAATCTGAATCTTCTCGGTGGAGGAGTGTCTCTGTAATCTTCCTTGTATATCTTCCTATCCCTTTTGATTGTTTATGCATATATTTTTGGATATGTTTCTTGATATATTGTTTTGGAGCTTGATCCCTTTTCTGTCTGATTGTATCCAAGTCCGAACTTGTCAAGATGAGATTTTTTACTGCTGATAATGTCATCCAAAACTTTTGAGCTATTCTATATATTTTTCTTTTGAATATCATTTCTTAATGTGACAATCTCTTCTTCCAAATTTCCAATGTTCCTATCCTTTTCTTCTAGTTGTTCTTTGAATGCTTCTTCAATTCTTTTATCTTCTTCTATTTGAACCTTCAAATTTGTGATCATTTGTTCTAGTTCTTGAGTATCTTCTTTCTTGTCTAGTTCTGCTTGTAGTTTCTTGTTTTTCTTTTTTTCTCTTCTGATAACTTCTATGGCACACATCAATTCTTCTCGGTAGTCAACTTTTTCCTCTTCAATTTCTTCTTCGACTTCTTCATATTCTTCTTCGTCTTCTTCATATTCTTCTTCAGAGTCTTCTACTGCCATGAATAGAACTCTTCCTGACTCACTATTATTGACTTCATCTTCATCTAATGATGAGATGTCTTCTTTGGTGCATAATCTTTTCTTGAAAACTTTCATTGTAGTTATTTTTCCTTTATATGTTTGTTTTCCTTTTGAGTAGCCTTCATTATTTATGTTTTTCTTATGAGGACATTTGTTAGAAAAATGACCAATACCGTCACAATTAAAAAAAATTAAAGGAAGCTTACCTCTATACCTACCATTGGTTCCCTTGTTCAGTCTTTTGACGAAGTTGGCCACTTATTCATTATCTTATGATACATCACTATTGTTGCTATGTTTTTCTTATTGCTTTTCCTTTTGCTTTGATCTTTTGGATTCTTTGAAGGCTGCTTCTTTTACATATGGATTTTCTTGTTTAGTTCTCATTTCATATGGTGTGAAGATTCCATGCAGTTCATCCATGATTATTGAGTTTAGATCTGATCTTTCTTCTAGTGCTGATATATTAGGGTCAAATTTCATAAGAAGAGATCTTAGTACCTTTTGAACAATTAGATATTCTTCGATTTCTTCTCCCAATCCTATGATTGCATACACTGTTTCATTGAATCGTAAGAAGTAGGTTGCAATATTAGCATCTTCCTTCATCTTTAGTTGTTCGAACTGACCTCTGTAAGTTTGAAGCTTTGCTTCTTTGACTTTTGAATCTCCTTCATAAATATTTCGAAGCTTGTCCCAAATCTCTTTAGAGGATTAACAATGTGCAACTTTGGTGAATATTGTTTCACTGAGACCATTCAAAATTGCATTTGTGGATTTGGAATTATTCTGACCGAGTTTCACTGCTTTGTCATTTGTTGGTGGAATTGTTGGTGTTATGTATCCATCTACAATTGATTTCCAAATTTTAAATCCATGTGCCTGTATATATGTCTTCATCCTTATGCTCCAAAAAGCATAATCTTGTCCATCAAACTGTGGTATTCCATTTTTATACAAGTTATTTCTCTCCATGATCTACCTTTCATTGGTTAAACTGATTTATGAAGGAACCTGCTCTGATACCAATTGTTGGATTGTTGAGAGGGGGAGGTGAATCAGTAATAGAGCAATTATAATCCTTTTTAACCAAATAATCCAAGTGTTATATAAATGTAGAATTATCATCCAATAATGAGCAATGAAAAAATGAACAATCATACACATACACAGTACACTAATGTTTTACGTGTAAACTCAAAGCGGGAGAAAACCACAGAATTATTTTTCTTATATGTATTGAATAATTACATTCATTGGAAGCACCAACTTCCTTTGTTTTCCAGCTACAACTCGAAGGAGGCTCCAACCTCCTAGCTTCTCAGGCTACAACCTGAGGGAATCTTGAACTCCCCAATTCTCTGGCTACAACCAGAAAGAGGCTACAACCCCCTATGTTCTCTGGCTACAACTAGAAGGTGGCTACAACCACCTGTCCTTGCCCTATCTAATCGCCCTGAAGTAGAAGTAGAGTGATGGAACCACTGTCACACTATCACTGTGAGATATACCATTGTAAAACTATACCAATAAACATGAAACATGCATCAACCTATACCTCAACCTATAATCAAATTGTACCATAAACAAGTTTGATGAAAATGCATCAACCATGCATTTTCATCAAACATTTCTTTAGTCTCACATGACTAGTTTTAGATTAGTCAAGAACCCTAACTTGAAATAATAATAACTATGTACCTGTAATGAATAAAGATATGAAACTAATATACAATGTTATTTAGATTTTTCTATGCAATTTCTCCAGGTTTCACTACTAGAAACCTCTCAGAAAAGGAGTTATAGTAAAAATGGCATACCTTGCTTAATTTTGGATTATTTTAGAGAGCGACCTTGTAGAGTGTGCCCCGCAAGGAATATTTGTTGAATCGATATACAAATTTTACACAGCATACTAAGGAATGAAATCTAACCAAAACATTTTATCTTACTGAATTTGAATATTTTATGAATACGTTATGACGTTGTTTCTCGAAACACCTGTTTTAGACTAGTTTCAAGACTAGCCACAAACCCTTTTTTCCACGGAGTGTAACTCCAAAAATACAGTGACCCACAAGATGAATTTTTTACCAAATATACTTAGATATGTTTCCTTAATGTCATAGAAATTTCAGGGTATGACTCATTCTATAAAACAAGTTATTGCGAAAATGGTGAGATGACCTGTAAATAACATACCTTAGAAAGCAACATCAAAAGAATTTATCCTCCCTTGAATTCCAGCCTTCTTTTCTTCACCTTCCTTATGAAATTTGGCTTAGATATCCTTTGGTTACCTAAGACACCTATATATATTCAATATTGTCAAGTTTAATCTAAAATGAAAGATCCGTTCCTCTTATTTATACTCTCCAAGTAGCTTCCTTAAAAACATGTTCTAGGTCACTTTGCCCACTTTCCTAATTTTAGGGCTAACCCGCTTCTAATTTTTCCATTAAATTTATTATTTAAATAATAAATTTTGTATTCAATTTGAATTATAGTACACTCATCACTTCACTTTATTATTTACCTTCTAAAATATTTTAAACCACTTTACTACTTTGACCTTTTGGGGCTTCTAGATGACATATGAGGGTCCTCCAACTTTGTAAGGCCATAACTCTCAAACGGTGAGGAGTTATGTGACGTTCCACATACCACCAGAAATGGAATGACTTGTACTATCAATATAGAATAGTATTACCTGAAAATATATCAAAACTCATACCATTATCCATCAAACAAACTTGGGTCCATTACCCAAACCTGGGTTCTCCAACTTCTTATGGCCATAACTCTCTAACCGTGAGGAGTTATGTGGCGTTCCACATACCACTGGAAATGGTATGACAAACACTATCCATATAGGATATTTTAACTAAAAAATTCACTAACCTTCATATCATTATTCCAAAAATAGGCATGGTTTCTCTAACCATACTTCTAGGATAACTCAATCCGCAAAGCATCTTCTCGTGAGGGCTTTCACCATAAGGGGACCACTTGGGAGTTCATCCTTTGTGATATTGGACTTTATTCAAGGGTTGAAATAAATGAAAACCAACCTTAATCAACACTCACACTATATTTCTTCCTCTCTCTTCATCTCTCCTCCCTACATCACAAGGAAAGAAATGGTCTTGACCTAGAAATGTCAAGAACTAGACCTAAACCTACACATAGCAAGACCTAGGCATGTAAATAACTAGAGCATGACCTAGACCTATAAGATGAACATGATGTATATCATGACATAGACCTACACCATGACATATATCTAGATATAATTTATATGATAATCCATATCTTTATGTATACCATGACCTAGATCACAACATAGAGCTAGATCTAGATTTAGACATTGACCTAGAGCTTGACAATGCCCAAAATAATGAAACCTATCATGACTTATTGTTTTTCCTCTATTACTCATTATATTTAACCTACACATAGATCTTGATTAATCCACTCACATAAAGAATATCAATTTGTATATTCATGAAATCAAATCTCATACCTACTCTTTTATGCTCTGTCATCCTAAAGGAAATTCATATCAGCAAAGAAAACAAATTGTAAATGAAACGAATGCAAATGATGTTCTCTTTGCAATGAATTTTCTGATATCCACCCCTTCCCAAAAAATATAGAATATAACCCTAATCATGATATGATTTGATCCGACACTCCAAAGGGTGCACTACAACCTCACATCTTTCCACCTCAAACGATCATTTCAACTTGGGTGTATTGCAATCTCATGATGTTTGGGCCTCCAAATGGTTCATTGCAATCTCACTATATCTCCACCTCCAAACGGTCCTTTCAATTTAGGTTCACTACAATATCATAATATATAATACCCCAAACGATCATAATGTCCATTTCAGTAGGCTCCATTCCTCCAAATATCTTGTCACTAGTTATGCTATTTTTTTGCCATTTTTCATCCTATGTATTTTATAGATACCACTTTCTATAGTGTACTACATCTTAATAAAAATTATGTACCACTCTCTCACTCTCTTCCCCCCCTCTCCCTATCCCTCACTCTTTTTTTCTTCCCCTCTCCCCCTCTCATGGTCTCTTTCTTCCTCTCTCTACATCCCTCCTCTCGGCATCGCAAGGAAAGAAATGGCCTTGACCTAGACATGTTAATAACTATACCTAAAACTAGACATAGAAATACCTAGACATGGAAAGACCTGGAGCATGACCTAAACCTATATGATGGCCATGATGTAGATCATGGCATATACCTAGATTGTGACCTGAAACCATGACATAGAGCTAGAGCAATATTCAGATGATGAAACAGATCTTGACGTAGACCATGACCTAGACCACCACATAGAGCTAGACATAGATTTAGACATTGACCTAGAGCTTAACATAAACCATGACATAGACCCCTTATCCCCATATAAGTCTATGCATAACTTATACAAAATAGTTAACCATATCTTCACTCAAGCCCTTAGTGCACTATGTATATACCTTGTGTACAACCCTTCCACCCACATCACCCACATCTTGGCGCTCTAACCATTTATTTATCCTTGAAAACACTTTCAATCCTAACCCCTTAGGCCTTAGTTATCCCCATACCCCTATACATATTTATTCATAAATAGGCTTGGTGTATATTAAATGTTATATTTGTTGCATTAAGAGCACGCACGTGCTCCTATGACTTGAATGAGTTGTAGTTGTTGGTTGTTTATGCTCAAAAGGAACGTGTGCACATTCCTAGAATGTGCACACACTTTAGTGAGCACGTGTTCTAGAAATGCGTGCGCATTCCTACTGGGAATGTTTTGGTTCCAAGCACACCGCACCTCATCTATCTCATGGCTGGAAAAATTTGTGACAGTTTCAGACAAAAAAAACCTACACAAACATGTTTTACTTATTTTAGTGTTCTTGTTAAATTCATAGAGACTTTTTTTCTATTCCCAAACCATTGAATGAAAATTTGGAAGACAACTTTGTCAAGTGATTGGAATTTTTGTTTGTATCTACTTAGGTCTTCTTGGATTTGGAAGACAATTTTTTCCGAGGGAAATTGGAATCATTGTTTCTATCTTCTTGTGTCTTCTTGGACTTGGAAGACAAATTTGTCCAAGTGCAATTGGAATTGTTGTTTGTATCTTCTTGTGTATTCTTGGAATTGGAAGACAAATTTGTCCAAGTGAAATAGGAATTATTGTTTGTATCTTCTTGTGTATTCTTGGAATTCGAAGACAAATTTGTCCAAGTGAAATTGGAACTGTTGTTTGTATCTTCTTGTGTTTACTTGGAATTGGAAGACAAATTTTTCCAAGTGCAATTGGAATTCTTGTTTGTATCTTCTTGTGTCTTCTTGGAATTGGAAGACAAATTTGTCCAAGTGCAATTGGAATTATTGTTTATATCTTCTTATATTTTCTTGGAATTGGAAGACAAATTTGTCCAAGTGCAATTGGAATTGGAATTATTAGATGTGTCCTCTTTTGTAATACAAAAAAAAAAATCTCCACTTGGTTGTGCCTTATTACATAATAGAAAAATAAATTTGTGGTGGGTGTTTGGAAGCCAATTTTTATCTTTAAGCATTTGGAACTGCCGGATTCGAGAAACAAAGTCCTCAAGAAAAAATAAACCAATAAAAAAGGTAGAAGAAGAAAGAGAAAAAGAAAATTTATGTGTGTCAAAGTGCATGCTTTCAGAAGAGGGAAATCCAATTTCTAGTGGAATAGATGCCGCTATTTTTTCTCCTACATTACCAGAAGAAAAGAACAAGAGTTCATGAGAGATAAATCCAAAAAATATCTCATCAAGACAACCTTTTTTGGATGACCAGATGATGGAGGATTTTCTTGGATCTGATTATGCAATGGATGAAATTAGAGAAGAAAATGATTTACAACATTATGGTGAAGAAGGTCCTATGGTGCAATCTCTTGTTGGACAGTCAAATGTTCCATAAATTAGACAATACCATGTTCAATCTCCTCCTACAGTTGATCCATTAGTGATTGAAGGGGAAAGAACTACAACATTCTTAACTCCACAACAGGGAGGTCAATGGTATCATAATAGGGGTTCATCATCTCTACCTATATTGAGCACTGCATGGCGAAGAAATCCTAAACGTATTCAGGTTGATGAAAGTGGTCTAGAATCACTTGAAGGCACGTTACCTAACCGTACTATTCATTATGACTCTTATAAAATCATTCAAGAATATTTTGAACCAAGATCCGATGCTGCTAAATGTCAATTATTTTTATCTTTGTTAAAATCTAGAAGTTTGACTGTTGTTAGGAGAATTTTAGGCATTAAAATAGTCAAAAGTGTATAAACAAGTCATCATATTGTTAGAAACCTTTTCGATTCTTTTCAAATAATTGGTAATAAGTCACATTCTAAAGATCGCAATGTAGCCCGATGTGTCTTGTCCCATTCAATTGTTAGAAAGATCACAAGAAAATATAATTTTTTACAACAAACCTCTCACCTCTTGAAATGAAATGTCAAAACCCTTAGAAAGTATTCTCATAAATGAGATTTTGTCGACACAGGTGCCCCAACAGATTTGTGGGCCTTCACTTAAAGGCCACCTCATTCTAACATGAATTTAATTGGAGTGGTTAAGGGACTAGTTCAAGATTTCTGGCATGAGAAAACAAGGCCCTCTTCCAGCCAAAAAATTGTACTAAAATTGATAAGGGGATATAGGGACCATGAACCCCATATTAAACACTTTATTGA
This sequence comes from Picea sitchensis, assembly GCA_010110895.2. Lineage (NCBI taxonomy): Eukaryota > Viridiplantae > Streptophyta > Pinopsida > Pinales > Pinaceae > Picea > Picea sitchensis. Next base: position 21,315 of record SNQJ01S0141672.1, on the reverse strand, counting down.
CATTGCAAAGACATGATTCTATGAGATATTAAAAACAATACATAGTGCACTTAACTTAGGCCAAAGATCTTTCCATAAATGAAAACCTTGGTATGTTCAAATAAACACAATTCATAACATGTGTTGTTGTAGATATTGCATTGATTATGGTTATTATTATGACACACACACACACACACACACATCGTGTTTTTCATAAAACCCTTTTGCAGGAATGCCCAGTTATATTGTTGTTGTCATCATCTAGAGACTTTATTCACAACATCTTATGTACAAGGCCAAATGGTTTTACATTTGATCAAAAAACATGCTTAGATGGGACATGCCCCAAGTGCGGTGGAATGACATTACTAAGAAATTGCATCCATGTAAGCGATGAGTATGAATTGGGGAGGAAGGAGGTTTCCTTACAAAGCTTTAAATATGTGACATATGATATTGATGGAGGACAAGAAATAAAAAAATATACAATTGGTTACTTCCCAATTATGATTTTGTGACTTTATGAAAGTCTTCGTTGAAAATACACGACATTATGTTCACCATGTCCATGTGGCTCGATGGCAGGACGAGCATTTTAGAATATGCAGAGATGCATTTCCTGTTGGTACTATGTTATCAGTGGTTGATTTTGTTGAGAACTAAACCCTTCAACCAAAAAATGAGATTCAAAGCCAATATCATCACTCAGAGCATGTCAACATAATGGTACATATCACATACATGCACATAATGGATAGTAATGAACAAAACAGAGTTATATTGAAAGAGTATCACTTCTACATAAGAGATGATCGATTCCATGACTTAGCCTATGTACAACATTGTTTTTAGTTGTTGTATAATCACCTTAAGGAGAAGAACATACAGATGAATCAACATTGGATTTGGTCAGATGGTTGCATAGGCCAATTAAAAAATTCTTGTGTATTTCAATGGTTGTGTATGTTGCACAAAACAAAGAAGGTATCACACATTTGGAACTATTTTGAGTCTAGGAATGGGAAAGGGGATCATGATGCAGCAGGTGCATGCATAAAAAGAGCATTACACAAGAAAGAAATGAATTTCACTAGTACGTCCCTAATTTGAGATGCAAAATCCATTGTTGAATGGTGTTCTTCAGTAATGAGAGAGGGAACAAGAATGTGTGAAGGCCAATCAAACAAGAAAGGACATGTACATAGATATTTTTGGGAGGTGGTCGATGCATATCCATCACAATGGTACGAATGAAAAAACATCCAGGTCACTCATGGATTCCATTCAGTTAGAACATCAGACAATGCAATAGTTGAAATATGGATGAGAAAAATATATTGCTTATGTGGTCCATGTAGTAGTAATGAATGGGATGATTATGAATCGATAGACTGGGTTAATAAATGGGATCGTGTATCACTCCCCATTGGTCCACATAACTATGAAATTATCCCAATTAGAGGAGGGCTAATCAAGTATTTCAGTAGATTATGATCATGTCTTAGATCTCGTATTGCTAGGTTCGTTGAATCCTTCTATTAAATTTTTAATAACTAGAATTGATGTCTTATGCTTTGGTCATTAAGTGGACTCACATTTTGGCACTCCATTTTTTTGTAGGGAATGGCTTCCCCAAAAGATAATGAATGGGGCATTGATTATTGGTTGGAACGATGCTTAGAGGGAAATCATACCCTCATGCGATCAGTAACAGACTCCGAAGGCATTGATTTTTTGGTTGGGTTGATGATTATTAAAGGAGAATATCTGACACATGATGAAAGAACACAAAAGAAAGGTGGTTATGTATTTCAAGATTATAAACTAGGTCAATTCGTATACCACTTTACAAACTTGGTTATTGGTACCAAGAAATAACTCATCAAAGACACGATACTTCTTTCCTTACTATGAGCATGAGAAGCTAATGGAAACTGTCAAACTTCAGTATTATAAGTGATCCTGATGGTCTACTTGAATGAGGATCTAGGTATGTAAAATGAGTAATGTTGGCTTCATTTTGACTGATGTTAAAATATTTGTAATGTTGTTAAAATATACCTATGCCATGCCTTTCTTTTCCATGCCTTGACTTGCCTTTAATTTCCTTTCCTTGTCTTCACTTTCCTTACCTTGCCTTGCCTTTCCTTGCCTTGAAATCCATTCAATTGACTTGCCTTTCCTTGACATATCGTCACTTTCCTTGCATTTCCTTGTCTTTCCTTCACTTTCCTTGTCTTTCCTTGCCTTTCCTTGTTTTTCCTTCACTTACCTTGCCTTGCCATCCCATCAATTTCCGTTCCTTCACTTGCCATGACATGCCTTCACTTGCCCTGCCTTTCCTTCACTTTCCATGTCTTGTATTTCCATACCATTCCTTCCCATACCATGCCTTTCCATGCCTTTCCTTGCCTTCACTTTCCTTCACATGCCTTTCCTTCACTTACCTTCACTTTCCTTACCTCCACTTGCCTTTCCTTTCCTTCACTTGCCATGCCATGCCATCACTTTTCTTGCCTTCACTTACCTTTTCTTGCCTTCAATTTCCATGCCATGCCTTGCCATACCTTTCCTTTCCTTCACTTTCCATGTCTTGTTTTTCCATACCATTCCTTGTCATTCCTTTCCTTTCCTTCACTTACCTTCACTTGTATTTCCTTCACTTTCCTTTACTTGCCTTGCCTTCACTTTCCTTGCCTTAACTTAAATTTCCTTTCCTTCACTTTACACACCATGCCTTCCCATGCCTTGCCTTTCCATGCCATGTCATGCCATGTATTTCCATGTTTTTCCATTCCATTCCTTACCTTGCCTTGCCTTTTCTTCATATGCCTTCACTTTCCTTGACTTCACTTGCCTTCACTTGAAGTGCCTTCACTTTCCTTTCCTTGCCTTCACTTTCCATGCCATGCCTTACCATGCCTTTCCTTTCCATGCCATGCCATGCCATTCCTTGCCATGATTTTCCTTGCCATTATGTGTCTTTCCTTGTCTTTCCTTCACTTTCCTTTATATGCCTTCACTTGCCTCACCTTCACTTTATTTTCCATTCATGTCTTTCCTTGCATTTCCATTCATTTCCTTGCAATGCCCTACCATCCCTTTCCTTGCCTTACCATGAATTTCCTTTCCTTTCCATGCCATTCCTTTCCTTTCCATGCCTTGCTTTCACTTTTCGTGCCTTCACTTTTCTTTTCCTTCCTTGCCTTGAATTTCCTTGACTTTCCTTGCTTTGACTTCACTTTCCATGTCTTGTCTTTCCATACCATGCCTTTCCTTCACTTTCCTTTCCTTCACTTGCCTTTTCTTTCCTTCAATTTCCTTGACTTCACTTTCCATGCCATGCCTTCCCATGCCTTCACTTGCCATGCCATGCATTCCCATGTCTCCTTTCCATGTCATGCCATGCCATTCCTTTCCATGATTTGGCTTGCCATGCCTTGCCTTGCCTTGCCTTTCCTTTCCTTGTTATTCCATGCCTTCACTTTCCTTTCCTTCACTTTCCTTGCCTTCACTTGTCTTTCCATTCATGCCTTGTCTTTCCTTGTAATTCATTGCCTTGCAATGCCTTGTCATGCCTTGCCTTTCCTTACCATGCCTTCCCTTGTCTTGTCATGCCATGCATTGAATTTCCATGCCTTTCTTTCACTTTCATTTCCTTCACTTTCCTTGCCTTCACTTGCCTTTCCATTCATTCCTTGCCTTGCCTTGTCATTCATTGCCTTCCAATGCCTTGACATGTCTTTCATTTCCTTACCATGCCTTACCATGCCTTTCCTTTCCTTACCATGCATTGCCATGCCTTGCCTTGCCTTTCCATGCCTTTCTTTGACTTTCCTTTCCTTCACTTGCCTTTCCTTTCCTTTCTTTCACTTTCCTTGCCTTCACTTGTCATGCCTTTCCTTGCCTCACCATGACTTGTATTTCCTTGTCATTCCATGCCTTGCATTGCCTTACCATGCCTTTCCTTTCCTTGTCATGTCATGCCTTGCCTTTCCATGAATTGATTTCACTTGCCTTTCCTTCACTTTCTATGCCATGCCTTCCCATGCCTTGTGTTTCATGCCATGCCTTTCCATGCCTTTCCTTTCCTTGCCTTGTTTTTCCTTCACTTTCCATGACATGCCTTGCCTTGCCATGCCTTTCTTTCACTTTCCTTGCCATTCCTTTCTTTCACTTGCCTTGTCATTGTCAGTGTTTCATGGAAACCTGCACAAGAGATCTAGCTAAAGCATGCACAAACAAAGCTTATCAAGAAAGGAAGCGAGATTCAATATGGAAGAATGAGAAACTATATTCACACTACTCCAATGAGTTGATGATTGATACATAGATCATGATCAATATGATAAAATGAATGAGTGGAATACACTCATATATAGGGAAAAACATTCCATAATTAAGAAAAAGAATCAAGCTGTTATATTTCCTTAGGAATGCATGCATGCATAATAGCGATGGTAAAAATAGAAAGTCTAAAATAAAACTAGTCAGTTAACTCCCACTGAACTAGTGTGTCGAAAATAGAAATTTCTCCAACACCCCCCCTGAACATCACTATGGAGTAAAAAATGAGTCCTGGCTACGATGCCATTTTAGGTACTCATGTACAATGCAACTAATGAACACTAAATAAAAGTGAGGAAAGAGGGAAAACCACGTGAGAACAAACCCCCCCCTCAAAAGATAATGTATCAAAAGAAGAAAATGACAGTTGCTACGCAAATGTGTACTTCACTGCAAGATGATCCCGCAAAGTCTAAAACTTCTTCTGCACCTGAAAATATTCCTTTATGGTGGACGTGGAACCAGATTCCAAGTCTGGTTCTGTAGAAGTGAGTCATACTCCTTCTGCATGGCTGATTTCCATAATGAATTTCCCACAACCCTATTGTAGTTCTGTGGATCGGTAAATTGAACCATATAGAAATGCATGGGCATTGCAGGTTCTAAATCTAAAAGCACATGAGAAGGCTCATCATGTTGAGATCGAGACATCCTTGAATCCAATGGATTTTCTGTAAGGTTGCATTCTACCTGAAGTGTGGCCTGTGCCTTCTTGGGAATTTTCTTAAGCTTCGACATTGGCTTCTTATCTCACTGTACTACCTTCTTATTTCCATGTACAAAATCTGAGTGTATGGAATCATCTTTGATATCTGAAACTAATGGAAGAACAAGAGTATATGCATGTTGCACTGGAGGTGCATGCACAGTACTCTCCTTATGTGTAAGTAGAATAGAGGATTCATCATCAGAAAACTTAGTGAATTTATACAACCTTGACTTGTGATCCACCTCACCAATTGTAATGATGGAATTGTCATGCATGTCAATTATTGAAACTGAATCTGATGTAAATTCAACCTTTTTACCTTTCTGAGTGATATGATAAACTAAGAGCAGATTTATGGAAAGATTTGGAACATGTAAAACATTCTCAAAACTGCCATTGTGGAGTTCCACTCTCCCTTCTCATGCTACTGCTACTAGAGTGTCATCCCCCATGAGAATAGGGGGTCTTGAGTATGGACTCAAAGAAGAGAAAACTTTATCTTTTGCTGCTATATGATGGGATGCACCAGAATCTATAATCCATGAATCAGATGAGGAATTAATTGCAACAAGAGAATGATGATTACTTTTCTTAGGAGCATGATCTTCTTCCTTCTGTTTCTTGACTCCCTCTGGAAAATAGTTTCCAAGGTTGTTCTATTGAAGTGCTCGTGCCATAAGATCGATATGTTTCTTCATGCATGTGGATTCTTCATGATTCGGTTTATTGCAGTAAGTGCACTACTTTCCCTTCTTCTTCTTCTTCTTGGAATCTGAAGAGTCTCTGGAACCTGAAGAATCGTTGAAGGGTTTGGAATATCCCTCCTTCCCATTCTGTTTGGATGACCCTTTTCCATCATGCATGGTGAGTGCATGTTCTTTGGGATCTTTCATGAGGCCCATCTATATGAGTTTTGTCTGCTCTTGTGTAAGAGACTCAATGAACCGAGCCAACGTAGGCATTTTCCAATTTGTTCCAAAAAGACATCTGCCAGAATGGAAATTGGAGACATATACAGCGTATTCTGGTCCTAGCTTGGCCAAGATTGTTAGAATAAGTTGTTTCTCTTGTGTAGACTTATCAATACCACATTCACCCAAGATTAATAGAAAAGATTTAAATTTAGTAAAAAAATATTGTATATTATCAAAACTTTTAGGGTCTAAGGTATTCAACTCTACCTCAAGCATATGACCTCGCATCTCATCCTACTTTCCAAAGAGTCCTTCCAAGGTGGTCCAGATCTTGTTTGGAGTCTTGCATGCGGAAACATGAAACCAAAAATTAGTGGAGATTAACTCAAGAAGTAGTCATGTGGCCTCATCCTTATAGTTCGCCCATCTCATCTTCTCAATCGCTGATGTAGGTTTTGTTTATGTCACCATCGTCAAATTATATAGTCATTTTCTTTTGAGTTGGAATGTCACCTTGGGATTCCAATCAAAATAATTGTATGGTGTGAGGATTACCACCAAGTTTGACTGTATAATAGTTTTCATAACCATCTCTCCCACTATTTCTAAGAACCCCTAAAAATTTACTCTTAATCTACAAGTGAAAAATTAAGAAATCAAGGCAGAGAGGACACTTTAAGTGAAAATTCGTATCAGCTTTAGGAGATGATATTGCAACTTACTTTCCGAGCAAACGGTGAAGAATCGTGCCAAATGGTTGAAAACCCACTTCCAAAATGGGTCAATTTACTTTCCGCGTAGGTCGTTTCCTCCAAAACATAATATTTTGGGAGCAATGAATGTAGAAAGATACGGCCACGGATTCGTATCAGTTTTAGGAGGCTATCTTGTGTCTTACTTTCGGAAAAAAAAAAGTTAGGAATATCGCCAAACGTTTGAAAACCCACTTCCAAAATGGGTCGATTTACTTTCCACTCACGACGTTTCCTCCAAAACGTAATATTTTGGGAGGAATAATTGTTGAAAGGTACGACCATATATTTAGCCCACCGAAACCTTGATTTTCCGTATTCTTTGGGTTGTCTAACTTTCTCTAAGAAACATAGCTCTGATATCATGTAAGTGTTTCATGGAAACCTGCACAGGAGATCTAGCTAAAGCATGCACAAACAAAGTTTATCAAGGAAGGAAGAGAGATTCAACATGGAAGAATGAGAAAATATATTCACACTACTCCAATGAGTTGATGATTGATACATAGATCATGATCAATATGATACAATGAATGAGTGGAATACACTCATATATAGGGAAAAACATTCCATAATTAAGAAAATGAATCAAGCAGTTAGCTTTCCTTAGGAATGCATGCATGCATAATAATGATGGTAAAAATACAAAATCTAAAATGGAACTAGTCAGTTAACTCCCACTGAACTAGTGTGTCGAAAATAGAAATTTCTCCAACAATCATGTCTAGCCTAACAAGGTGTTAAATTGTCAAACATATGTAATAAGCATTGAGAAAAACCATAGTGTCAGAGATACTCCAACAAATGGTTTTCTGGTGGATGAAATGACTGCGGAGGGGCCCCCTATTTGAAACCTGATGCTCCAGATCCAATGCAACTAATAGTTCTCCCATCTGAGTCCTAGTTTGAGTTTTATTGCGAGTTGCAACTCACCTCTTCAAGTCATTCAGGGACATGTGGCCAATTTGGTCTTAGGGCATAAAATACAAACCGAGCAACATAACGGAGTGTTGTAAGCTCCCATAAGTCTATTTGGACAAGGCCCACGTGACTACACTACCCACAAATGTCTGACCTAGTGTTCTTGAAAATTGACCTCCTCTTTAAAAATTGCAATATGCCTCATTGACCAGAACCCTAGTATTGAAGATATGCCAACAAACGGTTTTATGGTGAAAAAATGATAGCCGAGAGACCCCCCTAGCTAAAACTCGGTGCTCTGGATCCAATTCAACAGACGGTTCACTCATCTGAGTCCCGTTTTAAGTTTTATAGCGATTTGCAACTCGCCTCTTCAAGTGATTCAGGGACATGTGGCCAATTTGGTCTGGGGGAATAAAATCCAAACAGAGCGACATAACGAAGTTTTGTAAGATCCCACAAGTCTATTTGGCCAAGGCCTATGCAACTGCACTACCCACAAATTCCCAACACAGTGTTCTTGAAAATCGACCTCCTCTTTAAAAATTGCATTATGCCTCATTGACCAAAACCCTAATGTTAGAGATACTCCAACAAACATATTTCCAATGGGAAGAATGACAATGGAGGGTACCCCATCTTAAACTCGATGCTCTAGATCCAATGAAACTGACGGTTCACCCATCTGTGTCTCGGTTTGAGTTTTATCATGAATTGCAACTCGCCTCTTCAAGCCATTTAGGGACATGTGGCCAATTTGGTCTGGGGGCATAAAATCCAAACCGAGTGGCATAACAGAGTTCTGTAAGCTCCCACAAGTCTATTTAGCCAAGGCCCACATGACTACACCACCCAAAAATTCCTAACACGGTGTTCTTGAAGATCGATCTCCTCTTCAAAAAATGCACTATGCCTCATTGACCAAAACCCTAGTGCCGAAGATACTCCAAGAAACGGTTTTACAGTGGAAAAAATGATAGTCGAAGGCCCCCCTAGATGAAACTTGGTGCTCTATATCCAATGCAACTGGCGATTTGCCCATACGAGTCCCGGTTTGATTTTTATCATGAGTTGCAACTCACCTCTTCAAGCCATTCAGGGACATGTGGCCAATTTGGTCTGCGGGCATAAAATCCAAACCATTGAGAAAAACTTTGGAATTCTCATGCAAGTATTTTTATATAAGATATATGGGATAAAAATTATATAACTACATGCTTAATGAATCATTTGATTGTAATTTTTACGTATTAAACTTGTTCATTTAGTACAAGGCATGGAAATACATGGCATGGCATGGAAAATCATGGCATGGTATGGAAAGTCATGGCATGAAAAGGCATGCAATGGTATGGAAAGGAATGCCATAGTATGGAAAGGCAAGGCATGGAAAAGGCAAGGCATGGTATGGAAAAGAGAAGGAAAGACATACCATACCATACCATGGAAAGGCTTACCATATCATGTCATATCATACCATACCATACCAAGGCAAGGAAATGAAAGGTAAGGCATACCATACCTCACATTTCCTTGCATACCATACCTCACATTTTCTTGCATACCATACCATACCATGCAAGGAAATGGTAAGGCAAGGGAAGGCATACCATACTATACCATACCATACCATTTCTAATCCATACCATACAATATCATACCATTGTCATTGTCATTGCCAAAGTCAATGCATACCATACCATACCATTGTCAATTCATACCATACAATGGCAAGAAAATGAATACCATTGCCAATGCATACCATACCATACGATACAATACCATTTCCAATGCATACCATACCATACCATACCATGCAAGGCAAGGCATACCATATCATACCATTGTCATTTCCATTGCCAATGTCAATTCATACCATACCATTTCCATTACCATTGCCAATGCCAATGCATACCATACCATAACATAGTACCATGGATAATTTTAAGGATGGAAATTTTTATTAAAATGTAGAAACCTGGGCTAATCTTACTAGTCTGTAATATGAAAAATGTAAAATGTTTAGCGATAGATTTGTAAAAATATCCAAATTTCTAAGGATTTTGTATAGTTTATATAAATTTTTGGCTATTTTAAGGTAAAATAATTTAATTCTATGGAATTTGGGAGAATCGTTTTTAGAAAAAATGGAAATTGACGAATCTTTTTTTGGGAAAAACTGTGGAAAATTAGCCCATTTGCGAAATTTATCCCCTAAAATTATCTATGTACCATACCATACCATTTCCAATGCATACCATATGATGGCAAGGAAATGCATACCATTTCCATTGCCAATCCATACCATTTCCAATGCATACCATACAATGCCAAGGCAATGCATACCATTGTCAATGCATACCAGTGCTAATGCATACCATACCATATCATTTCCAATGCATACCATACAATGGAAAGGAAATTCATACCATTTCCAATGCATACCATTGTCAATGCATACCATACCATATCATACGATACCATACCATTGCCAATGCATAACATACAAGGCAATTACAAGGCAATGCATACCATACCATACCATAGCATACAAGGAAATGGCAAGGAAATGCATACCATACCATACCATTTCCATTTTCATTGTCAATGGAAATGAAAACCATACCATACCATACCATACCATTGCCAATGCATACCATACAATGGAAAGACAATGCATGCCATTTCCAATACATACCATTGCCAATGCATTGTCTTTCCATTTCAAATGCATACCATACCATACTATACCATACCATTTCCAATGCATACCATACGTGGAAATGGAAAGGAAATGCATACCATACCATACCATTGACATTTCCATTGAAAATTTCAATTCATACCATACCATACCATATCGTTTCCATTGCCATTGTCAATGTCAATTCATACCATACCATACCATTGCCAATGCATACCATATAATGCCAAGGAAATGCATACCAATATACCATACAAGGAAATGGCAAGGCAATGCATACCAATATACCATACAAGGAAATGGCAAGGCAATGCATTCCATACCATACCATTGACATTTATATTGCTAATTCCAATGCATACCATATCATACCACACCATACCATTGCCAATGCATACCATACAATGGCAAGGCAATGCATACCATTGCCAATACATTTCCTTTCCATTGCTAATGCATATTGTTAGCACTAGAAGTCACACCTAGACTGTTGTAGGTGTAAGCCTAGTAACCATTAGAACATAAATGGATTGAATTGGCTTGAATAGGTGGATCAACAATACTAGGAAAGTAAGAGGGAAACAAAATAACTACAGATAAGTAGCTACCATTTGGCAAGGAGTCATAAACACCTTGTTCAGTGAAGGAAATCAAGTTGCATAACAGACAAAAGGTTTTATATACTTATGGGTAGAAGCATAGAGAATATGACAAAAGGAAGAACATACACTGTACAAATATCATTTCTGCAAACACATTAAATATTGCTTAAACCATAAACAATGATTTAATGGGCAAGCAACAACAAATCCTATGTTGTTCATGAATCCATCAATCAATGGAAGTTGTGATCCTCAAAACCTACAATATATTCAAGCAATAGGATGACAAGAGAAATGGAAAACAATGAATACAATCTGGTAGGCTGGTAGCACAACTCTCATGGATCTTCAATAACAAAAATGATTAAAACATGAATTCCCTCAGGCTTACAAAAAATCAACAAAACAACTCCTCCAGCTCTCTCTTCTATTGGATCATGAATCCAACCCTTTCCTTATAAAAATCCCCTTAATATATAGTTTATGATCTCTCTCTACTCTAAGGAGGTTGAAACCAAGGAGCTACATAGGATCCTCCTCCATTTAGGAGTTTGTTACAAAAGATTCCAACAAAAACATAACAAATTCATATTTTTTGGGATCTTGTATATTGTGATAAATGTATTTTGAAA
>SNQJ01S0141671.1:35985-46611 GCA_010110895.2 Picea sitchensis | reverse complement strand
GGGAAAGATATTATTTTTGGTTGCAAATTTATTTATATAATGGTCGATCACTATCATATGGTGGAGTGTAGGATAAGAAACGGTGGAGTGTAGGATAGGATAAGTTCCATGTAGTCTTAACTTTTGTAACGGATCCGGTAGTCTTAACACTCTATATAAAAATATGTGAGTCTCTCACTTCATGCCAGTTCAAAGTGATTGAAAATTATTCACAAATTTATAAAAAAATTATTATAAATTAAAGTATTATCATAATTGTATTTAAGCATTTCATTTTTTTAAGTGTATTGAAGATAGATTTTGCATTTTTGGAGTTTCATTAAGGAAATATGAACAATAATCTTCATTTTTTCATTCCTAATGTTGAGAGTAAACAATTGAAGGACACTAGTCATCCTGCCAAAGGTGTTGGACAAACCTTGGGAAGAACCGGCTCAGAATCCATTCCTATTCAGGCAGAACGACTTGAGATACTCGTATGGTATAGGACCGAGTGGGAACGTTAGGAGGTTGAGTATGTTGATTGGTCTTGACTAAGTCTTTCTCACTCTATCTCTATGACCTGTCCCACTTTGTAAACCATGTGAAAGTAGATTGGTTCGATCATAACCAAGTCAGAGAGGAATGTTGAACATAAAGGGAATGGTTAAGCCCACCCTCTCTATTAAAATGTTGGTATTCTCGTTTAACCATAAACAATGTCACATCATTGTCACCCAATGATCTAGGTGGATATTGGTGGCCACCCACCTATTCCAATTGGCTCATTTTGATAGTTTTTAGTTCAACACATTTCTTTGTAATGATGACATTTATTTGTAATTATGGGTTCTGCACTTCCATGGTTGTACTAAAGCCCTAAACAAAATCTAGGTGGATATTGGTGGTCGCCCACCTATTCCAATTGGCTTATTTTGGAAGTTTTCATATTAGTACATCTTTTTGTACTTCCAAGGTCGTTTTGGGGCCCTAAATAGTTTTTTTTTGGCTTGCTACAGTCAAACTATAGCTAGAGTTAGAGTTTGACGACATAATGTGTAGTTCTCGAAAAGACCTTTTCAACAGGCTATCACACGCTTAAAATGGAGGTCGTATGCAAAAGTTACAACCCCGAGACGTTGAGGTACCAATTTACCCATCGGGACCCACATAAATTTTGACGTTTCATTTCCTAGGGTTAGGTTTTTTGATGTCTAGGGTTTTGGCATTCATGAGTAATGTTAAAAATGTCTCTGGAGCCTCATTGTAATCATTCTTCTCACACGAATGCRTGTAGCARCCACATCTCTTCTCAAAGATARCTACCACCATTCAAGCAAGTTGTTTCAGTTCTGCAGTTTTACAGTTTCAGCCTATTTTATTTATTCAATAGAAGTTATTGTTCAATGGATATCTGGTTTTTTTCTCCGTATCTCTGTGTTATGTATTCAATCTATTATTCATTTTGTTTCGCTCATAAATCCGGATCAGTGGTATCATAGCAATATGGTCTTCATTTGATTTTATTTGTGCATGTCCCCGACTAGATCTGGGTACAAGAAGTTGGGACTCGAACCATTCGAGCCTTTGCAAGATCGTTCATGTCGAACCCGACTACAACTCATGGGGGACGAGAAGAAAGATGATGGAGCATGAGATCCTTTTAAAAGGTTGTTTGAGAAATCCCTTTTGCGACAAATGAGTGAGATGATGGACAACTTTGCACAGATCCTTAGGTAGCTGCCCACAGGAGACACATATTCATAAAGCGGGCATGCAACCCCCTTCAAGGTACAAGTAAACTTTGATATTCCATTATTTGAAGGACTGATAGATGCGGATGTTGTAGATAAATGGATGAATTTGCTCAAAGGTTATTTTTTGGTCCACAATTTTTTTGATAGGGAAAATATTACTTTTTCACTCCTCAAGGTCGCCCCCCATGTTAAGGACTGATGGGATATGTACTCTGAGCAAAGGGCCACAAAATAATCTGCAAAATGTTTGGTCTCCCCCACCTAGGATTCCTTCAGGGATGCCATTAAAGAACAATACTACCCTGTTGGAAGCTACGAGGACCAACACACAAGATGGACCATGTTGCGTCAAGAAATGGACCAAACAATATCATATTTCACCAATATTTTCCATACTTTGCGCACCAAATTGAGTATAAAAGACTCTGAACGACATCTAGTGCTCAAATACCACGGCTGTTAGCACAGATACAATCAAACATAAATGGAGTCTATGGACATCACATCATTAGGTGCAGCTTATAGATATGTTGTCAAGATCGAGCAGAAATTTAAGCAGATGAGGCGAGAGTTTGGATCTACAAATTCCTCACAGGTGAAGTAGGGAAACGATGGTCCCAACCCACCAAACAAGGGACAAAGAAAAGATGGTATCTCTCAGGAAACCCAGTCCAAGATGCAACCCAAGAAGGGTAATGAGAAGTCGAAGAAGGACACGGGAGTGTGGTGTGAATACCATAAAATCCCTTGGCACAACACCGAAGAATGTCGCTCCAAGCAGTCACTAGTGGCCGAGCTAAAATATTCTGAGTCAGAGGCAGATTCTGACTCTGAATCAAATCCAAAAAGTGGGAAGTGGATCATCAATGTCGAACCCAATGCCACTATCGCTACCACCAAAGTCCATCCAATCAAATCAGAAGAACCAAAGGAAGGGGAATGCCTCTTTCACTCACATATGTGGGTAAAGGGGACTCTGTTGCATTTCATTGTCGATAGTGGCAGTCAGGAACCTGGTCTCATTAGAGGTCATCAAGCAATTGGACCTGTCGATAACACCGCACCCGCATCCCTACACCATCATCTAGCTTTGCCAAGGTCGAGATTTCCGTGTTAGCCAACAATGTCATCTGCTCTACAACATCAAGCCCTTCAAAGATGAGGTATTATGTGATATTGCTCCCCTTGAATTTTTTGATATTCTTTTAGGCCATCCATATTTGTGGAAGTGACATGTTGTGTATGAGTCTAGACTCCGTAGTGTTATTATCAATTTGGGTAGACAATTGTACAGTATACCAGAGGTAGCGCTACCTACCACTATTTCTTTAATCTCTACTAAGAAATGCAGTAAGGCCATTTCACAGACTGAGAAGTTTGTCTTCTTTTTGATCCGTGCTCGCAGTAAGAAGAAGGTCGCCACCACATCCGTAACCTCTACACAAAGCCTCTCTTTGTAGCAGAATCATGCGGACGGGATCGTGGAAGAGTACAGAGACATATTCTCCTCACCCATCGAGGTACCAACACACTGCCAAGTCAAGCATCCAATTGATCTAACCCCCGGTGCACCGCTACCTAATGGACTAGTCTATTGTCGCTCGCTGATGGAAAATGATGAAATCAAGCGTCAGATCCAAGAGCTTCTTCAAAAGGGGCACATCCGACTCAGCTCCTCCCCTTGTGGAAGCCCGATTGTGTTGGTGCATAAGAAAGACAGGACCTGACGGCTTTGCATTAATTACAGAGAATTAAACAAAATCACAGTCAGGAATCGGTACCCAATTCCCCGAATTGATGACCTTTTTGAACAACTCAAGGGGGAAAGGTTCTTTAGCAAGATTGAACTAAAGTCTGGCTACCACTAGGTTCCCATTGAACCAAATGATGTATGGAAGACAACTTTCAAATCTAAAGAAGGTCTCTTCGAATGGATGGTCATTCCCTTTGTCTTAAAAAATGCACCACAGACTTTCATGATATTGATGGATGATGTATTGAGACCCTTCACCAACTCTTTTGTGGTGGTATATCTAGATGGCATCCTCATCTTCAACAGAACTTGGGAGGAGCACATGTAACATATTCAACAGGTTTTGGGCACTCTACGTCAACACAAGCTATATTCCAACTTGGAAAAATGCTCCTTTGGAATGAACAGGGTCTAATACTTGGGCTACATTGTTGATGCGCATGGGGTACATGTGGATCCAGCTAAGATCCAAGTCATTCGTGACTAGCCATCCCCAACCACACTAACCAAACTTCGAAGCTTCTTGGGACTTGCCAACTTATACTGAAGGTTTGTGTTGGGATTCTCTCATATTTCCTAGGCCCTCAATCAAGTAACCAAGGGAGGTGGCAAGGAAAATTTCGCATGTGGGTAGGCAGAATAACAAGAATTTGATGATTTGAAGCATCGTTTGTGATCATCTCAAGTATTCTCCTTACTCGATATGCAACAATCGTTCGAGAATGAGACGGATTCCTCCAACTATGATGTAGGCACAGTTCTCACTCAACACAGTCATCCAGTAGCAGACCATAGTGAGACACTCTCAAATACTGTTCGAAAATGCCCCACCTATGATAAATAAATGTATTCCATTGTGCAAGCCTGTCGTCAATGGAAACATTACATTTTGGGAAAGGAGACAATCATCCACATTTATCACAAGCCTCTGCATTTCATACAGACACAGGGGAAGTTGTAGAACGACCGCCATCAAAAGTGGTCCACATACCTACAACATTTCCATATCAACATCAAGTATAAAACAGGGAGCACAAATCGTGTCGCTAAATTTCTCAGTCACTCTCCCATTGATGCACTCACCATATTGCTCCATTCTTGTGGGAATGAGGCATCTGAGTGGCCCCAACTTTATCAGCGTAACCCTGACTTCGCCACCACCTATCATCTCTTGGGTACAGTCGCGAATGCCATCGATTTTCACATCCAGGATGGATTGTTATGCCATCGGGGCCACCTCTATGTTCCCATAAGCGAGCATGCAAATCTGATTTGAGAGGCTCACTAGAGTCGGATGACACGACATTTTAGCGTGGAAAAAAATGTGGTCGTTCTATAGAAACATTTTTATTGGTCAAAAATTCGACAAGATGTCAGCAAGTATATCATATCTTACACTACATGTGCCATTGCCAAGACAAACATCAAGAAGAAAGACTTATACACTCCTCTTCCTACTCCCAAGAGGCCTTGGGAATCCATCTCGATGGATTACATGTATGGCTTTCCATTCACTAAGCACGACAATGATTGTGCATTTGTGGTGGTTGATCGGTTTTTGAAGATGGCCATTATCGCAACCTGCAAGAAGAGCATCACAACAACATATACTGCCAAGCTCGTCTTCGAACGGGTGTGGGTCCATTTTGGGATACCACAAACCATCACCTCAGATCAAGACAACAGGTTTCTCAACACATTTTGGTCGAGTATCTGGTCACTATTGGACACCAAACTCACTAAATCCACTAATTTCCACCCCCAAACCGATGGCCAGACAGATGTCCTCAATCAGATGATTGTGCAAATCCTGCATATGTACAACTCTAAGTATCTGCGTACATGGGATGAGAGTCTTCCCTATGTTCAACATAGCTACAACATGGATCTCCATAGCTCCACCGACCATATCCCATTTCAGGTGGGGCTAGGATTCCAACCCTTGGGTCCCATTGATGTTAGACTACCTCTTGCAACCACATAGGAAAAATCTTCCCATGTTCAATCTAAGGCCGACAAAGCCACTAGATTCATTGAGCAGATTCAACAAATCTGCCAACAAGTCCATGAACTTTTTCATAATGCCAATGCTAAGTACAATCAGTGCCATGATCAACACTGGGTACCGCACCAGTTTCAAGTGGGAGACAAGGCTTGGTTACATCCGCAGAAAGAGTGTCTTACAAGACCCTATCACAAGATCCACCCACTTCTATATGGGCCTTACACTATCACCAAGGCTGTGGGTATAAATGCTTTTGAGCTCAACACTCCACCCTTCCTTGGCTTGCACCTAGTGTTCAATGTGGACCTCCTTCGGCCATATTTTCCACCATTATTGGACACCTCGAAGATCGCAGAAACATTTACACCAACAGATCTCAACCATGACTGCATAGAACATGAATCCATTGATCATATAGTGGACACAAAGGTTAAGGGAACCCGCCAGCAGAGGATCCATCTTTATTAGGTTGTCAGGGCAGGGAAGCTCCTGCACCAAGGAAAGTGGATCACCTAGGGCCAAATTCAACAAAAGTTTCCTCACCTAATGGGGTCACTCAATGAAATGGAGACCATTTCTTCCTAAGAGGGGAGGATTGATTTAGGTGGATATTGGAGGGCACCCACCTATTTCGACTGGCTCATCTTGAGATATTTTACTTCAACACATTTCTCTGTAATGATGACATTTCTCTGTAATTATGGGTTCTGCACTTCCAGGTATGTCCTAAATCACTACACAACATAAAAGTGGATATTGGCGGCTTCCCACCTATTCCAACTGGCTTATTATGGAAATTTTCATATCAATACATCTTTATGTACTTCCAGGGCCGTTTTGGGGCCCTAAACAATGTTTTTTGGCTTTCCACAATCAAACTATAGACACATTCAAATTTTGATGGCATAATGTGTATTTATCGAAAATACCTTTCCAACGGGCCATCACTCGCCTAAAATGGAGGTCGTATGCAAACGTTATGACCCCGGGAATTTTAGGTACCAACTTACCCATCAATTGCCCACATAACTTTTGACATTTCATCTCCTAGGGTTAGGTTTTTGGATGTCTAGGGTTTTGGCATTCATGAGTATTTTAAAAAATGCGTTTGGAGCCTCATTGTAATCATTTTGCTCAAATGAATGTGCATAGCATCCACATCTCTTCTCAAAGATAGCTACCACCATTCGAGCAAGTTGTTTCAGTTCTGTAGTTTTACAGTTTCAACCTATTTTATTTATTCAATATAATTTATTGTTCACTAGATATATGTTGTTGTTCTCTGTATCTCTTTGTTATGGTATTCAATATGTTATTCATTTCATTCCACTCATAAATCTAGATCACACAACCATAGCCATTCACATATGACACCCCCAAGCACAATAACCTTTTCTTAAATAGAATGATTCAGGGAAGTTCACACTAGAACCAATAGATAAAACCTAACCAGAAACACCACTGCTGCAATAGCATAACAATGCCAAGAGAACGTACCTCTACTAATGGAAGCGTACCTTTACCAAGAGAAGCGTACAAGAGAGATATTACAAAGACCAAGAATACTCCACGACATTTGTTGCACTACTCTCTCCAGTCTTACGTCTCCTCCTGCTACAGCTACAACTCATTAGACTTGCGCACTAGTTGAGTGAGTGAGCGAGTGTGTACAAATGAGCTAAGGTGCCTCCTTATTTATACTTATATGTCCAAGTGACTTTTCCAGGTGGGGCCGACTTCTCTATCTGGGCCTTGTAATTATTTATTATCATTCTCCTTGGGCCAACTTCTATACTCGGGTTTAACCACATACGTTTAAGGGTTCTCTTACTTCTAGAATATTCTAATCTAAGTATAAAGGTTACACTTGGAGGTTAATATCTCATGTAGCTACCAAAACATCAACACCCCCTCTTATTTAGGGAAGTGTTAACTAAGATGTTCTTCATGTAATGGTCTCAAACATATCCATCCATCTCACATGGAATGGGCAAGACTCACATGGTCTTGCAGACCAGTCTATAGGTAGAATCACCATAATGACATAGGTTATCTCATGATCAAACAGATCATGTCACAAGTATCATGGCCACATAGTCCATCTCATGATCAAACATATCATGTAACAAGTATCACCATCATAGCCAAACAGGCTCTGTCACACACACAAACGACACAAAACATGCATCCAAAGTAGTGATTAGCATAAACTGAATCCCACTAGTTGGCACAACAGTCATGATGGGAATTTCTTCTGGTCCACAATAACCAGGCACTAGATCTACAATCATAGAAACAACCATCTCATGTAGAACTAGGTAACAAAGTGACTAAGTCTTGTATGGAGTCTTACTAGCTCCCATGAGCAAAGTTCTCACATGAATAAGTCCTCAAGGGCTAAGTCTCATGTAGGATATCAAAGGCTACAATCTCATGTGAATAAGTCCCACTGGTTGGCACACCAGTGTAACATGTGTATCAGACTATTTCACTGGAGTAGCAATATCTCAGTGTACCAGACTATTTCATTGGAGAACTATGTGTAACAAACTATTTCACTAGAGTAGAAATATTTCATCATACTGTATTATTTCACTGGAGTAGCTATGCATACTAGACTATTTCACTGGAGTAGCTATGCATACCAGGTTGTAGCAATATCTCAACATACCAAACTATTTCGCTGGAGTAGCTATGCATACCATACTATTTCATTGGAATAGCAATATCTCAACATACCAGACTATTTCATTGGAATAGCAATATCTCAACATACCAGACTATTTCACTGGAGTAGAAATATCTCAATGTACCAAACTATTTCACTAGAGTAGTTATGTGTACTAGACTATTTTTCTAGAGTAGAAGACCTGCGTACCACACCATTTCACTGGAGCTTCACCACTCCTCTCTGCACCATATCCATTAAATAGTGATACATGATCTTGATATGCTTAGACTTTTCATGAAACACTCAGTTTCTACGACAAATTTACACAACTCTGGTTGTCACACTAGATGCAAGTCACCTATAAATCGAGACCAAACACACCAGCTAGCAAATTATGAATCCACACTACTTCACTTGATAGTTGAACAAGCTTCGATGTACTCTGCCTCAGCCGTACTGAGCGCTACAATGCACTGCTTTCTGCTGAAACATGAGATCATACCCGATCCCAAACTGAAACAACATCCATATATACTCTTCTGGTCTGCAACATTACTGGACCAATCTGAATCTATGTACCCATGCAATCTAATCTCACAATCTGCATCATACTTGAGTCCATAATCCACTGTACCCTTCAGGTACATCAACACATGTTTTGCCTCAACTAAGTGAACACGTCTTGGCTCAACCATATACTGACTCAATGTGTTCACTGCAAAGCATATATCCGGTCTTGTGTTCGTTAGGTACATCAACAAACCAACCAACTGTCTATACATGGTAGCATACACTGTCTCTGAAGAAGTATCACTTAATAAATTCATATTCTTCATCATGGATTTATAATCCATTAGTTCGAATTTCTTCAGAATCTCTACAGTATATTTTCCTTGGCACAAGAAAATATCATCTGGTTTCTGCCACACCTCTAGACCCAAGAAATAATGCATCATACCCAGGTCTTTCATCTAGAACTCTGATGCAACATTTCCCTCGCACTCAGTGATGAGTTTCTCATTCCCTATTAGAAACATGTCATCCAATACCAAAGGGAAACCAATCCTAGGCTCATCAAAATAACTTTTTGGCATATCCTGCCCTAGGTGTCTTCTTAAGCCTGTACAAAGATTTATTCAATATGCAAACATGGGACTCCTTATCATGTATCTTATGGATGCTCTATGTGCACTTCTTTTGACTACTGGAGAAAGTGTCTCGTCATAATATTCTCCCTCTTGCTGGGAGAATCCTCTTTCTACAAACCAAGCTTTATACATCTCTATGCTGCCATCAACAACATGTTTGATCTTGTAGATCAATTTGGAATTCACCACTCACTTCCCTTTTTTTCTCAAGGCAAAAAATCTATATCCCCGTCCTTCTGACTGGGTTCCTCCTCTGTCATTGAAACAAGAGAATCTTCTAGGAGGTCGCATATCTCCTCGAAGCCTCTGAATATTTGATATAGCCTCCTCAACTCATGGCACATGTTTATTAGTCCTGGAATATGTCTCTCTCTCCCATCTGAATCTGAGGAGGAATACTTTCTGAATGAAAGTCTCTAAGTCACTGACTCTCTATGAGATCAGGCTCACATGAGTCTCCATGCTCCCTCTAAGGCTATATAATCTCTAGAGCCATCTGCTTCCTCTAAGGTTTAATCTCATATGAATGGTCCAAGGGAGGTTTCTCCTCCCTACTGGATCGTGATGGCTGACTCTTTCTAAACTCATGCTTGGTGGGGTTGTCTGCCTCACCACTGGTGGAGCCATCTTCTCCTGATGATATGGCTCATCAATTATATATATCTTTTCATCTTGCAAAGTGTCACGAGACCATGTTGGTCTCTTCCTGGTTACTACAATGATTCTGGGTAGGCCCTTCTGGCCCTACTAACTCTTCCTGGTGATCCGAAGAGTGATAAAATGAACTAGAGGGATCCGTTCGATCATCTTTGGAGCCTTTTTCTCCTTACAATCAATCTCCAAATGAGATACTATGTATTTCGTAGAAGTACCCATCTTGCCAGAAGGTTTTAACTTTGTCCTCCTTTTCTTTGGTACATGGATGTATATGGTCATGTATACAACTTCTTATCTAGATAGTCTTCTCGATGTCTCAAACTAGATACCATCTAATATGTTGCCTCCTGCAATCATCACTATAGCTCCCCTGAGAGTTATCACCTGTGACCTACCCTAAACAAGACCAACAACAAGAAAAAAATAGACAAGAATAATACTCTTATAATAATAATAATAATAACAATAACGAGAACAATCGTCATAACAACTCCTTCTTAGATCTATCACTTATGACCTGCTTGGAACAAGAGCCAAAATAAAAATGAAATAATAAGAAATAGGAACAACACTCTTCTAGTGTTGTGACCAATCATTCCTCCATGGTAACCTTGGAATTTACAAGATAACATGCCCGAGACAAGAGAAACAAGAGC
>SNQJ01S0141670.1:21213-46020 GCA_010110895.2 Picea sitchensis | reverse complement strand
CTCTAGTCTTTAGATTTAGATCCTCCCGAGATCTTGCCCTTGCTTTTGACTCCATAATACCCTAAGGCACTAGTCTTACTCTCCAACGTTGAGCTTGTTGTGTCAAAACACTCTTTCAAAAACTCTCAAATTTGAAACCCTAACTAACCCTAACATCTACTAACCTAGCAGAAAATGATGACATCATGCCTTTATTAAGATTTTGGTTGATAGAAAACACTGTGGCTTAATCATCTAATGATAGACATTGATATATAGGTAAATTTCATTGGTTTATTTGCAAAACGTTGACCTTCTTGTCTATCATATTAACCCTAGGAAAAGTTGATGTCATCTCTATCATAGTGATGCAAAAAATCTGTTATATATGAGAATTTATGAGCAATTAATGATATTTATTGCATTGAGTTAATTTAAGGATTGATCATTTCATTGGATGCTATTTTATTTCAGTAGTTATTGACAAGTGATATTATATGCCATTGTTATTATTGCAAACATTGACTTTGTCAATATTTACTGCTATATAATGCTCACATACATTAAAACTCAGATAGTCATTGATCTATGAAGTACTAACCATTGTTGCATGTATTAGTTTCATTATTGTCTTGTCTCGCAAGAAGGTGCCTTATCTCTGGTTACTCTTCAATTGACTATCTTCTTGGTGGTGATCTGTGAAATGGAAACTACCTTTAGCCTTTTGAACCTTTTCCTTTCAAAACCCCAGATTGCTAGGGACGTCTCCCTTGGGCTTAGTCAACCTAAATAGAAAGAGCCCCCCATCGACTTGATAGTGGGTGGGGAAGCTCATGTTATGCCAGTTTGGCCTTTACCCTTCAGCTACTTGACCTAAACTACAAACTGAGCGATAACATGGTTCACAAAATCATTTGTGAATGACATCGGTTGTGACATTTCCATGGGTGGAGAAGTCACGGAAGAGCAGGCCATAAGTCGTGCTCAATACCTTGACCTCGTTTACTCACAAATGGGTACACTTTACGACTTACTACCTGACGCACCTCGTCCTTCCACTTCCGCCACTTCAACTACTCCAACTGCTTCTCATGCAGCCGACAATGTGATTGACACTTTCCATGCCCAACCACATTCTGCCTCAAGCACCAACCCCAAACCTGCTTCTTCTAATGTTCAAAATGCTCCGTCTCCTGCCCCTCACACCGGCAAGACTTCTGAGGTAAATGTGGTTCAATCTACCCTAGCCGGTAAACAAATCCAAAAAGGGAAGAGGTAAGAATAAGGAGGACAAAAATACTTCTCAAGCAGAGCGAACCAAAACTCCACTTGTTGACGATCGGGATAAGCGTAAACCTTGATACCCTTGTCTTATCTGTGGTGATGATCACTACATGAAGGATTTCCCACGACATGATGAGGTCACTAAGTTCCTTCAAGGAGCCCCAAAACCACCTACTCCAACCATTTTGTCCCAACCCTTCCCATCTCAACAACAAGCTCAATTGGTCATTCATGACCAACCCTCATCTTCTACTACATCCTATGTATTGATTTGTACTGGCGATTCAAAGAAGAATGACATTGCACTCACCACTCAAGCCAAAGATTATTCTCCCTCTAAAGAAGGTTGATGACCTACCTCCTTCGTGGTACAACCCTCTTCTGCGACTCCACCTACCAATGGTCCTCTTCATCTCGAAGGTACAACCCTCTCCTGCGACTCCACCTACCAATGGTCCTCTTCATCTCGAACGACTGAGGCTCGACACAGTTCTTCGACCCCCCCCAAAGGGCATTGTTTGGAAATCGGCTTTCAATCCTCATGCTCGTGCTACCCAAAACTACAACATTGTTGAAGATCTGACCCAAACACCTTCTGCAATGTCAGCTCTCGAAGTCCTTCAAAGTTGTCCCACACAACAGAAGGCATTGTTGAAAGCTATCGGTGGAATCGACCCGACGGATACGAATTTAATAATTTTTGACTTGGAAGATCACATTCCAAGGTTACCCCCTCAACTCGCGTTCCCGATCCAAGTGATTGTTTCTGACAAAAAAATTTGTCGAACCGTTATCGATGAGGGTGCCTCGACGTGTGTCATGTCTCTTACTTGCTGGAAAGCCATTGGCTTTCCCTCTTTGAATGAATCCCAAAACACTCTCAAAGCCTTTAATGGATCTAGTTTTAAGCCCTACGACATCCTTCTTTCATTGCCAAACACGTTAGAAGGCAAAACGTTCCAAGTCGAAGTGGAAGTCTTTGATGCTCCTCTTGATTACAATCTTCTTCTTGGACGCAACTGGATTGATTCCATGAGCGCAGTTGTGTCGACCCTTTTTCATGTGGTATGTTTCCCACATCAAGGGAAGGTAGTCACCATCGACCAATCAACCTTCTTTAACTCTGACACCCATACTGGAAATGTACCATTCATCGCTAAAACCCCACCGGGTTATGAGAACATCAGTGTAGGCCTTCTTAAAGTCTCTTCGTTAATGGGTACTTTCCCCATTCCACCGCCCGATGTTCCATGCTCATCCATTGATTCAATCAACATGATCTCTACCTCGATTCACAAAATTCCTATATCTCACGACCCATGGATAGTACCTGACCCTGGAGATCATCTTCGTTATGGTGACGAAATGCCATTAAGTCCAGTCGAATCCCCCTATCAGGCCATTCAATCAACAACCCCTTCTACCCCCTCTCTTGGTGAGTCATCTCCAGATCCTTTCCATGTCATTTTTCCCACATACGAGATGATCATGTCTATCATGGAGGACACCCCTTGGGATGATGGACATCATCGTTCCATCCTCTTCCTGAAGCAACATACCATTGAGAACTACCAATGGATCTCGACCCCATCGACTATTGTCGTCATCTCAACCATTCTTGAGTCCACACACAATGTGTTTTCCAAAGGGAACTTAAGCAATATCTCACCCACTATTCCCCTCGACATATCCATCAAACTTGGAATCGTCGAAAATGTACACATCAGAGCTTCGTGTTCCCTTGAAGAAATAGTCACCTACACATCCCTTTTCAAAGAGTTTTGTGACATCTTCACCTAGAGCTACGAAGAAATGTCGAGTATCGACCCCGACATTGTGATACATGAGATCAAGACATACCCCAACACTAAACCTGTATGACAACACCTTCATCCAATTCACCCATGTAAAGCGGTTGCTATCAAGCTCGAAGTTGAGAAACTTCTCAAAGCCGACTTTATTTACCCGGTGGCCCTCACTAACTGGGTTTCCAATATTGTCTCGATCGACAAGAAACAAGGCACAATTCGTGTATGCGTTGATTATAGGGATATCAACAAATCTTGTCCCAAAGATAAATTTCCTACCCCCTTCATCGATCAGATTGTCGACGATTGCACCAGAAGTGAAATATTCTCTCTGATGGATGGTTTCTCCGGGTATAATCAAATCAACATTGTTCCCGAGGATCAACATAAGACTGCTTTTATTTATCCTTGGGGTACTTTTTCCTATCGAAAACTCCCCTTTGGTCTCAAGAATGCTGGCGCAACTTTTCAATGCGCTATGTATTATGCTTTCCATGATATCAAGCACATCACGCAACCATATATGGACAATTTACCCGCTCACTCAATGCGCTGAGTCGATCATCCAACCCACCTCCAAGCCATTTTTGTCCACTGTCGGTTTTACCGTATACGTTTGAATCGTCACAAGTGTGTTTTCTGCGTGGAATCTGATTGACTTCTAGGATTTATTGTTTCGCATCAAGGAATTGAGGTAGATCCTTTAAAGGTTGAGGCGATCCTTAACTCCCTCCTCCTTCTACACTTCACTAGTTACAAAGTTTGCAGGGGAAAGAAAACTTTGTTCGTCAATTTATCCCAAATTACACTGAGATAACTCATGGATTTACGCGGCTCCTAAAAAAGGGATCTGAGTTTGTTTGGGATACCATCGCAAACAATGCTTTCGAATCTATGAAATTATCCCTAACATGTTCTTCGCTTCTCTTTCCCCTTGATTACAGTCACGATTATTTCCTCTACCTTGCCACCTCATATTACACCAATGGTATGGTTCTCGTCCACGAGGATGATGCTAACGATGAACATGTTATCTACTAATTGATTCGAAGTTTTATGCCTACCAAAATCAAGTATTTACATGTCAAAAAAATGGCCTTGGCAGTCGTCCAAGCTATCCAATGCTTTCGGCACTATATCCTCTCTCGCAAGACTACATTG
Organism: Picea sitchensis; assembly: GCA_010110895.2. NCBI lineage: Eukaryota > Viridiplantae > Streptophyta > Pinopsida > Pinales > Pinaceae > Picea > Picea sitchensis. The sequence goes on along the minus strand of SNQJ01S0141670.1, from coordinate 41,788 downwards.
ATTTCTAACTGCAACCCTATGCAACACGTTCTCACACATCAATTGCTAGGGGGAAAATACTCCAAATGGATCGTGATACTCCCGGAGTTTGACTTGGAATTCAAACGCGCCAAGTCCAAGAAGTCCTTAGTGTTTGTTGAGTTGATATGCGACTTTCCCTCTTCTAAAACGGAAAATGTAGTAGCTTATTCATTACCTGATGAATCCCTTTTCCTCATCAGCTCTGATGATATTTGGTATGGTGATATCATCATATGTCTCCAAACCCAGACTTTTTGACCAACTTTGTCTAGTACTGACCGACGTCGAATACGCTACCAAGCCTGCCAATATATTATCCTCAGGGATACTCTTTATCGTTGGGGGATTGACTCCATTTTTCAACGCTGCCTAACGTTCGACAAAGCTGAGAAAGCTATGAATGATTTCCATTCTAGAGCCTGTGGTGGTCATATGTCTGGGTATGCTACTGCCCAAAATATCTTACGAGTAGGGTATTTTTGGCTTCTTTATTTAACGACTTCATAATCGTCGTTCAAAAATGCCATGCTTGCTAGACCTATAATCATAAGATATGGTCACATCCCACTCCTCTTCACCTTGTGTTCTCCATTGGTCCCTTTGCGAAATGAGGCATCGATTTCATGACATGTCACCCCCAATCGGCCGGGGGGCATGGATACATTATTGTAGCCATAGATTACTTTACGAAATGGGCTGAGGTGATGCCGACATTTGACAACACTGGAAAGACCGCAACATTATTCATTTTTAATCACATCATAGCTCGTTTTGGTGTTCCCCAAGCTATCATCACTGATCACGGTAGCCACTTTCGAAACTTCATGATGTTCGAACTTACTGAAAAGTTGGGTCTTTGCCATGAAAACTCAACGCCCTATTACCCACAAGCCAATGGCCAAGTCGAAGCAATTAACAAAGTTCTCATAACTATGCTTCAACGAATGATAGGGATTCACAAAAAAAGTTGGCACACAATGTTGTTTTCATCATTGTGGGCTTACCAGACAACCATCAAGTCCGCTACTGGGTTTACACCTTTCCGATTAGTCTATGGTTTGGAATCCATTCTCCCGATTGAATGTGAGATACCCTCTTTAAAACTAGTTGTTGAACTCCTACCAAATACTTCAGCTGAGGAAGAATGCCTATTGTATCTTGTGCGATTAGACAAAACTTGACACGATGCTACCCTAGTCATAGAAGCTCAGAAAAAATGTGTCAAGGCCCAATACGAAAAACATGTCAAGCCTCGCGTTTTCTCCGAAGGAGATCTCGTTCTCCTCTATGAACAAGATCAAGATATACTAGGAGATGGAAAATTCGAAGCCATGTGGCGAGGTCCTTATATCGTTAGATGAGTGTTGGAAAAAGGGGCTTATGAGTTAGTATATTATGATGGTATCCCTTTGAGTGAACCCAGAAATGGGTTGTACTTGAAGAATTCTATGCATAAAATCACTTGTGCACGAGTACTTGTATTTTTATTGTATCATACTTATTGTGTGTTACTGTAGCTTTCTTTTGTCATTATCTGGTCTCTTCCCTTATGTGACGTTGTGTTTGATTTCTAGATGTCATATTCTTCACTACCCTACATTGGCTTCCCTGATGGCGCTAGCCGTAGTACTTAGAACCTTGCTTATGCTACATGGGAAATTGACACCCCTACAAACGAACTTGTCTCCTTACGAGGTGTGTGTCTCATCCGTGCAACCAATAATATTGCAGAGTATAGTGTCGTTATCGAATTGTTGATTGATGTTATCTCGCTCGAAATCTGTCATTTGGTTGTGCAACTCAATTCTCAGTTTGTAGTACTATAGTTAAGTAATGTCTATACTATTCGAAGTCCTACTTTGTTACGGGTGTATTTGCGAATTCGCCTCTTGGAACGCTATTTTGATTATATTGAATATCAACATATTCCTAGACGTCTAAATACATTAACTGATGCATTGGCTAACTATGTATTAGACAGACATTTGGGTCATTTATAAATCAATCACATCAATTTTCACACAAAACAAGATAAACCGGTAGAAGCCGTATGTATATATAATGATCAAAAGAATTTTTACAAAAACGTTTTGTCTGAGGACCAAAATTTCAAAATCTGTAGCTCATAACTTCTACAAAATGACGTCATGGATGATGTTCATGGTAACACACAACTATCCAGGAAACCCTATGAAGAATTCGGCCAATGGATTTTGAAACTCCTACTGTATGATGCTGATAACGTCATGGAACCTCTCCAAGAGGCATGCCCAAAATATCTGTTGTCAAACCCTCTAGGTTTTGTTCCACCGCTTCATAATCTTCGGCGTCCCATCATGGAACTGGCGCCACCTCTCCTCATGGATGAATAGGAGAAGAACCAGGAGGTCGGTAAGGTCCCACATCTGTGTCATCAAAAAAGGATTTTGTATTTAGACCTTGAATGAATATATAAAAACATTTTCATATGATAAAATTTACAAAATTATTTAAAAAGGAAAAATGTGTACTTCTTACCAAGTTCCCCCCACTGAGCACCCTCGAGCAGGACCAAGTATGGATCTCCTTGGAAATCCAACCTGGCATAATCATAATCATCGACCATCAGCATTTGTGGTCACAACCAGTCGAAGAAGGTATCATTATATTTGATAATTGGTCCAGCCACATGTCGGGCCATGAGATGACACCACCTCAACATTCTTGGATTTGTGGGAGCTGGTAAATCCCACTCAAATTGTAGCCTCAATAAGGGAAACCTCTCAAGAAAGAAGGACACCAACAAATAACCGTACCTGAATTGCTTCAGGTCACCTCGCCTACATTTGGTCAACTGCCTCTTCATGCTGCAAAGCACTGCATCTGCCCAGTTAAAAACCTGAGGCTCAGTACATTCTATGGCATACTGAAAGTAGCTCTGGAGAGCCATGTGAGGAGAAGTGCTCCCAACCATATGAGAAATGGTGAAAAAAATAGTGCCAAGGGTCAAATCCTGCACTCCCCAAATAGCTACTTTCCCTTTGCTCCTCTCTACCTCTGGAACACAGTGTAAGCAACAATACTCACTCATGGGCAGCCCACCACCTCTTCTACCAGTCACGCTCACGTGGTACCCACGCCATGACAGTCCTGTCAAGAAGTAAATGTCCTCATTATCCAAGGACAATGTGTGGACCCATACATGGAATACTTGTTGGTCGGGATCCCACATATGCACAAGGTACTCCAATAACCTGACTTGGGCCCTCATGCCCGAGATACGAAAGAACTTCAGAAGACCACAGTTTCGTAAAGTGACAACGATGGCCAGGTGATTTCCAGAAATGGCATCATCTTCTTCGTGCTCCCTTTCACCCCATTCCAGAACCATGGTGATGGCCAAATACCTGCATAAGAAGCACAAGAAGAAAGTTAATAACTCTATTCAACACTTGGTATCTTTTCATTGAGCAAAACTTTAAAAACAATTCTCTACTTTGTGGTTCTCGCAGGTGCCCTTTAGGCATAGTGCGAGGTTCTCGCAGGTGCCTTTGCGGTCACCTACGAGAATGAGTCATTCTCGTAGGTCCCGTGTGGCTCACCTACGAGAATGGTTGAGCGTGACTTTAGCCCCCAAAACCAACTCAAAACTGTGTTTTTTGCCAATGAAAATGAAAAATTAAACCATGAAAAGGTAGAGAACAAGGAGCTTACCTCACTGCCACTGACGATTCCTCGAATAGATGCTTGTAACTCCCGCAATCGAACGCCGAATTTCAAGGGTAAAAGAGGGGTTTTGGGGATCAAATATTGGTAAAGTTAAAATGATATGGTAAAAAGAGTTTTTACCCCTTTATATTTACTTTTACCATTTTATTGGATTTTATAATTATTTATTTATTAAAACCTAATGCCTAATTCCCTTTTGAGTACAACTTTTGCAGGCATAATGACTTCGATGTCCATGCATAGGGATGCAGATATTTTTTCTTCTTCATCGCATGTTTTGATTGTTTTTTATGCTTTTTGTACAAAACCTCGAGCTTGGTCTTTGTCCATTCTCATGCTCAAAAATTCATGAGAACGCGATCGAGCACACTTTTATCACTTTTTCGGGCTCAACAAGGTTATACGAAAAAGGAACCCCCTTGGAGTCCTCTTTAAGCTCTTTTTAGAATCTCTAAACATGAAAAGATTGTTGAGCGATCTTGCTATTTTCACGCTCGTTAAAGTATTTGAAGAAAGCATCTATTGGGCGATAATTTATCTCTTTTTCGGTCTCATCAGACTACTTTACGAAAAAGGAACTGAGAGAGTTCTCTTTTAAGTGTTTTTCCAGACTCTATAATCATGAAAAATCTTCGAGTTTTCTATCTTTGGACTCGTTAAACAAACATCGATAGACCCGCAATGGGACCGAACCACTCCTTCCTAGGGTTCGTTAAACATACTCCGAAGGACATATCCGAAGGATAAACTTATATCAACAAGCATATGTTATCCTCCTCAATCTTGCATAAAAATAAAGAGGCACTCGCCAGAAATGGTGGGGGGGAATTTGGGAAAGGGATGTGTTCTTGTATTCATATTAATTGGCAGTAAGTGTCGCTCTTGAACATGACACCCCCCTATTCATTATTTGAAACCAATTTTTGAAATCCATTTGTCTCTCATTCGATTTGCTACAAGGTCATACCTTGCGTCGTCTCTAAGTCATTGCTGCCAAATCGTTGGTCGTGTCATTCATATGTTCAAGAGAAGTTCATCTGAAACCTCTATTGAGTCGGCCATATACAGTTGTACATTCTCTCTGTGTCGGCCTTCCCTGTGTCCAGTCCAACTTATATCATACTCTGTTTCACCTTTAAAATCTGTTACTCATTTCATGTCATTGATGGGGGATACATCAAGGCCCTCCTGTAACGAGTTTTGTTTCGTCGACTTCAACTCATTATCCATAAACAAGACTTAGAAATTCTTTGGTACCTTGGAACTTGCATGCCTCAATTGCAAGTTTCCTTGCTTTTGACAGTGGGTTTACATCATTGACCCCTGATTGAAAGATTCCATCAGATGTTCGACCTCAACTCATTCATTCACATTTGATGGATTGTACTAGTGTACCTTGGTAGTCATTGACATTAATGGTGATTTCCCTCGCACTTGTTAATAGTTTCATCAATGATCGATAATCAAGTGGTTTCTACCATGTTCGACTTCAACACATGTAATCACATGGTTAGATTCATACTTTTGGGAGACGAGATTGAAGACCCTGGATATCATCTCTTTGTCCAGGTTGCGATGGAATATGTATAATTTGTGACACATAGATCCACTTTGTATGTCTCGTGGCTATGTCGTCTCAGTTTGAATTTTCTCGCATAGATCCACAATGTATTCCTGGTGGCTATGCTATATTTTGATGGCATGGATCCACAGTGTATGATTGGTGGCCATGACCAATGCCTATAATGTAATCTGTCTATGATCTGAGTATGGGAATGCCTACCTCATAATCAATATATATGATATGTTGCAGATGCTTGGTTGTTTGCAGGTTTTCGATTAGGTGCACTCCTGGTTTTCGACACACATATGCAGTTTACAAAGTATTTCGACTGTCACTGATTCTAGCCTCGTACTTTGGGGGGCATTCTGTTACCCATGATTTTGGTCATATTGATGATGGTGTACTCAGGCTCCTAATAAGAACTTTCTCCTGAGAAAAGTGACATTCATCTCTTCCCAGAAAACATATTTTTGAAGAGAGTTCGTAGGCTTCTTATATCCTAGGGTGCGAGAATGACCCATTCTTGCAGGTTGCCTTCAACTAGGGTGCAAACTTCTCACACTATGCTACATATCTAGGGTGAGAACTTTCTCTCAAGCTTGGAAAAAGATGAAGTCTCGATGGTTCTAGAAGGGAATCTTCTAAAGGATGGGTTGGCATTCGAATGGTTATCTTTTTACTGGTTTCCCTGATATTGTGGGATCATTCTTATCCAAGTAACCATCTCATCCTCTCCTATATATTGATGGGATTCTCATGGAAATGGTTAAGCAAGATTAATTGGAGAATTGGTGAAAGAATTGTGTGAAGAGCCTAGCTTGAACAGGAGCTTGGAGACTCTAGCAAGTCTATCAAGAGGAATTAGATCTTCTTCATACAAGGATCAAGCAAGTGTGTGTGTTGGAACCAAGAGACACTGAAAGGAAGCTTGCGACATCAAGGTGATCAAGTTGTATCTTATACTTTCGATTAATATGATATAGTGGCATGTCCTTTTCCCATAAAGTCATTCTTACTTTATTGTGTAATTCCTTGATCATACAAATAAGTTGACGATTGAATATATTTTGCTATATTCACTTTGGTTGGTTTGTGTTGTCTTGTTATTGACCTCACGAGAGAAACGGAGAAAAGCGGGAGCAACATAGACCCTAGGAAGCGATAAAAAGGTATGTTAGTTGTTCCTTCCTACTAGCTAATTCAATGGTCATAACTTAGGGAAAGAGTCATGTCCTGTCCTATTTTGTTCTAGATCCAGGTGGATCTAGGGAGATCTGTTAGTGTCCGCACCTATCGATTAGTCCGATAATAGTCATGTCTCATATAATTTTCTAACTTCATGCAATTAAAACATATGCACACACAGATCTCTTGCATAAGCTTAATATATATAAAACGTGAACAAACAAATACACTATGTAAATGCATGAATTCACACTAAAATAGCAGTAAACATATACAAGAAGCATATACATGAAATACCCATAAGCATACAGACAACTATAATCACGCATAGGATAAAACCATAAATATAACACATGAATAACAATGCAACATGTAAATTAATCACACAATTGACACTTATCTTTTTGATAATATCACCAACTACATGAAGACCTTCTATGAACCTCCCAGCCTTATACAACACTATTCATCACTCTCAACAGTGATTCACCCTCAAGCTAGGACTAAACTCCACCCAAGTAAAGGGGTTCCTAACCAGGCTAAAGGCTCATGAACAATAGGAAATACTCTGTCTCAGGTGCTCACTCAACTAATAGCCTACAGTCCCTCATTCCCCACATGTCTGTCCCACCCAAGGAAGTGTGCCCCTTTTCTACTCAATAGTCGCTTGGATTCCCCACTTCCCTTTTAGGGCTTCAAAAACAGGTCGGATAGGACGTCTCAGAGCCCTGCAACTGTAGTTTAGCACCTTCGGGAAATCAATCCCCAACAATTCTCTCACCTAGAGAATTGCTCACGGGCTTGAAAACCTGCCTCTTCAACATCCCATGGGCTTGACAACCCACTTTTTCAATATTTCTCCCAAGATAACAATTACCCAACAAAAGGCTCTGGATACGGGTTCAGGTAAAGTCATGAAGATACAAATGATAGCTCAATGGCTACCAATACTCCTGGATGATTGACTGTATATCTTAGTGATGGATGAATCAGGGGAAAGATGATGGTCCCCATGATGGAGAGTCCCCCAAAATGAACTAAGTCCAACCACATGTATGCATGCCCCCAACTTGACACTTGTCACGTCGGAAGCTACTTTGGCCCACCTAGCCCCAACTTTTAGAACTTAGGATAAAATAATTACCCATACTTTGTGATTAAAGAAATATTAATATAATATTCCTTTTTGGCTTAAGCTCCCTAGATTAGCCCTTTTCCTTCACTTTTAGGCCCCTCCCTTTCCCTAACCAGTGGAGTTTAGTCCCCCATCTCTTTTATCATGGTCAGTCTGTGCGCAACGATGTATCTTATATTAAATATGAGATATGTACAAAAATAGGCGCACTAGCCTTTTACATCTAGGCTCTCCAGCCTAATCGAAACATAATTGCCCTAGATTATAATAACTGGCTCACAAACCTATAAAACATATCATATACATAAAGGCTCCCTGGCCTCAATATTGCACGCACTTAATATGTTGTGCGCGGTATCCTAGAATGTACCCAATTCGTCAGTTTACTATGCAGTACATGCGTACGCTACACCATGGAAGATGTATGTCAAAATATATAAAACAACTCACTAGCTTAAGTACATTTGCATTTACATTTAAAATTAGGTTCAGCCTAGGGATATTACAATCGAAACCACCTTGACATTCCCTCACGCAGATTCATGTCCTGACAACAAAACCATTTGTTCTCATAGGGGAAGACCTAGGGTTCATCTCCAAGAGCACATCAAAAATCCCTAACTACTGGCCCTTTCGGCTACACCTGCAGAGCAGATGCAATCTCACTCGAAGTAGCTATGGGGGGGTTGCAGGACATAAATTTCTACAACCAAGGGAAATATTAAGTGGGTCCAATACTAGAACAATACAACATGCATATATCACTTATCAGCTTAGATCTATTCTATACATCTATCAGATCTACCACAACAGTGCAATAACAGTATATCAAGGCAAATATCACAACATCAATTACACACATAGGACATATATACATGGTTCTCCCTCTCTCTAGGGATATGTCCACATAAATGTTCTTTATGATATATTAATATGAAAGGATATAGTTCTGATCTACGCTCTTAGCCAGTAGATCTTCTCTCTTCTATTTGTCTCTCCCCTCCCTGTGCACCCAACTGCAGGTTTGATCTTCACACCCAGCTAAAGATCTTACAACACCAGATGGCTCTTCACTCAACACTTCTCTCTCTCACAACAATCCTCACTTGATCATACAAAGATAACAACAACATCTACTAGAATGACTAGAACCTGAACTTGAACGATATTGAACGAACTTGATCTTGATCTTGATCAAACCCTCTTCCCTCATATAGGTTCTTATTTATACATTACAATATCCCACGAACATCCTTAGGCTAAAACCTAGGTGTCAAAACCCTAGATACAAAAACCCTAGGTGTCTAAAACCCTAGGTCAATTTGAATCACGTTTTCAGGGCTTTACCAACCTATCTTTACTTCCTTCTCGAGCGGTGCTCCAAAGCATCTGATGGTGGATTATTCCGCTTGTTGAGTTTCCCACGATCCTTTTTTATTATTGATCTGCCATCCTTGATCACCTCATTCAATGACTTGCTTCCTCAAACTTCACTTTGTCTTTTCTACTCTTTTGATCACTTCGACCCAATAATAGTCACAGTGTCTTCTACAAAGTTTGCATTTTTCCTTTCTTCCTTGTTCTTCACTTACTTCCATAACCAAGGGCCAAAAAACGCCATTGGAAATCATGATTTGGAAATTATTGACTGCATGGATATAGCAATGAGTTTCTTGGGAAATGTGGCGATGAATAAAAGTATGGGTGCTTCCACTATCAACAAGAATGATGACCTTCCTATGCTTGATGTAACCAATTAGCTTGAGGGTTTGGGGAGCAGAGAAGCCAGTGAGAGAATTTAGGGAAATGACTAGTTCTACTTCAGGAGGGTCTAAGGGAGGGATTATGTCAGTGGGTTCAGGTGAGGGGAGTTTCAACATCCTCTTCCGAAATATCCTCTGATATGGCCATAAAAATATTTTTTTCCTTACACTTGTGGCTTGGAAAATATTTGTCATCATAATTATAAAAAAGGCCTTTGAGTTGGCGTTCAACCATTCTAGCCCTGGTCAATTTTTTTATATTTAGTGGAGCAGAAGGAGTAGTGGGATTTACTGGTTTAGTGTGAGGAATAAAGGAAGGTTTCCAGTTTTGAGAAGAGACAACCTTTTTTGCTTCCTTAGCTCTTTTAGTAGCCTCGACCCAACTTTGAGGCTGAGCCATGAGGACATGGGAACGAATATCTTCCTTGAGGTCACTGATAAAAAATTCTCAGAAAAAAGCATCAGACATGCCCTCTGTATGAAAAGCCAATTTCTCAAAAGAAGCTATAAAGTCTTCCACTGTTCCATATTTTTTCAACTTTTTCAAACGACCTAAATGGTTGGTGTCAGTGTCAAAGCATTCATAAATCTATGCTACAAAGTGTGTCCAAGCAACATACCCTTGATGGGAATTTTTTCTCCATTGCCACTGTTGTAGGAAAATCTTCCTGCAGACAGGTAGATCACCTCAAAGAGCTAGACCCTAACTCTAAGATAGAAAGTTCTTAACATGGACACTGACTTCCTTTCAAATCTATACAAACTAATACATGAGAAGGAAGGAGAAGAGAGGTACCTTTTTATCGACGTTTTTCCCTGCACGCTCCGAGTTGAGCTCCAATCTTTCGCTCCTCAATGAGCCCTATATACAAACAATAGTACAACCACTTCCTACTCTATTGATATTAGCTCGAAAACAGATCTATCTATCAACGATAATTTCATGTAAGATCAGATACAAACTAGAAAGAAACAGGCCAAGCAAATTATATTAATGAGGACAAAACATTGCTTACAGCCATGGATGGATTGCAACAGTTCTGCCAAGTGCTCCTTGTCTACCCCTTTCTCAAAAGATCCATGATTCGACTGATGATAGCTTCACTGATTGCTCCCTATGAGATCATAGGTCTCTTGCCTCCAAAATATCTTTGGTCCAGCACCACTTATGAGATCATAAGTTTGGTGTGGTTCTCCTTTTCCCAGTCCTTTTTCACCATTAGAAAGCTTACTTATATAGCCTTGGAGAGGCTTTAACCACTTGAGATATCCTTGGAGAAGTTGAGGATTTTCCTCCTTCAGTTGAGGATCTACCCTAAGATCATGGTTGGACTATGGATTTGAGCTAAACTTCCTTCCAAGAATGAAAATATCCTTCCCCCATTCATCTCAACAATTTAACAACTGCCCAGAATAGGTAGCTCTCCCTCAAAAGGGCCATCAAAGCATTGTAGCGCTCCCTAGCAGGATTTATGGGGATGCCAGTGCTTTCAAAATCTATAGCGCTCCCTCAAAATGGTGAGAGGAGCTTTATAACGCTCCCATACAGTGTAAGGGGGAGTGTCGACGCTCCCAGAAGAGGTCTAGGGGAGCGCTCTCCTTCAAAATCTCAGTTTTTGAGGTTCTTTCAGATGGAAAAAGGTTTGTAAGCCTCCTGACTCATTTCTCCTCTTCCAAATCAAATGTTTGAGCTGTTTCAAGTGTCCTTCTCATGTTGTTATAGGCACGACATAGGCATCATGGCAGCATGCTTTCTTTGACACCTATGACACTTGTGAGCAACATGCGACACTTATCCAGTTGAGTAATATTGACGTGTAACAGAATGCCCCCCAAAGCATGAAGTTAGAAGATGAGAACTGATAACTGAAATGATTTGTAGACTTTCAAGCAAGGGTATAGACTCGAAGAACCTAACAGAAGCTGCACACAAACATCCAACAAATATTATGACATGTTTCAAAACCCAAGGCAGGCATACCTATGCTTGGGTGATCAAGACTTGCAAGATCTGGCCACCATAAAATACACTACAGATCCATAATTTCATTGATGAGAAGGTATAGCCACTAAAAATACACTGTTGATCTATACTCTGATGACCTAAACTGATCGTAGCCATGAAGAATACACAGTGGATCTACGATATGACAAGACATAGCCACAACCAATGCAAAGTGGATCTATGTAACAGTGTATCTGTCATTGTTCAAAAGAAACTCCTTCGCAACCTGGGCAAAGTACATATCAAAGTGATCACTCAACCCAGGGTCTTCTTACTGATCCCGATGTGGTACGAATCTAACCATGCGAATAGATGTCCTGATGTCGAACATGGCAAAAACCACTTGATTACCAGTCAATTATGTAAACCATTAACAAGCGCGAGGGAAATCACCATTAATGTCAATGATTCCCAAGGTACTCTAGTACATTCCAACGAATTTGAATGGATGAGCTGGAGTCGAACATCTGTGGAATCATCCGATCAGAGGTCGGTGATGTAAACCTACTGTCAGATGTGAGGAAGCCTACCATTGAGGCATGCAGGTCCCAAAGTACTAACTGGTTTCTAAGCCTAATTCCCAGATAATGTGTTGAGTTTGACAGGAATAAGATTGTCGAAGGAGGGCCTTGATGTATCCCCCATCAACGACATGAAACCGACATAGAGATGTAATTGGTGGATCAAAAGGACATGGACTGACATGGGTTCTGAGTTAAGATATTTGGGATGGATGACTATACAGGCGGATACTTCCCTTGAACACTGAGGCACAACAACAAAAACATGACATGGACCAAAACTTGATGATGCAGTGGATGTTGTGACTTGCATCGGGTGACCCAAAGGAGTGAAAGAAACTCAAAGGATTGACTCAATGCAGAGGTTCAATAGGTTATAATGTGCGCATATGACAAAGTGTTGTGTTCAAGGGTGACTCTAAGAATTACTTGGTGATGTTCTCAAGAGACTGCTTGGCTTGCTTCTTTCAAAATTTTCTCCCGTCCAGATAGACGAGTACCTCTTTCTGATTTAATGAGCTCAAGGAGGATAACACATGCTCGATATAACTCACCTTCGGTAAGTTCCTCTTCCTTTGTTTAATGAACTGGAAGAAGTAAGGGTTCGATCCCATATGGGCCTGTCGATGTGTATTTTAGAGAGTCCAAAGATAGAAAACTCGAAGGTTTTTTCAAGATTATAGAGTTTGGAAAAACACTTAAAAGAGAACTCTCTCAGTTCCTTTTTCGTATAGTAGTCTAACGAGACCGAAAAAGAGATAAACTATCACTCGAAAGATTCCCTTTCGAACCTTTTAACGAGTGTGAAAGGAAGCAAGATCACTCGAAAATATTTTCATGTTTAGAGAGTCTGAAAAGATCTTAAAGGAGACTCCAGGGGGTTCCTTTTTCGTGTCTCCATACAGGTCTGAAAGAGAGATAAAAGTGTACCCGGATACATTCTCATGTATTTATGAGCACGAGAAAGAACAAAGACTAAGCTTGGTATGACCCTAGCATGAAAGCTAGTGGCTTAGCTCCAGAATGATCATCAAAGGCTGGAGACATGCCCCCCAAGCTTCAATTCATTCACTGACTTTGAGGTTGTCACAAATTTCTATGCTAGATGGAGAAAAAGGATACAGGTGGATGAAATGAAGGTTCAAAAATGAGACCTAATGAAAGACTCAACTCGACATCTATGAGATCTAGCGAAAGACTGAACTTGAAGGGAGAGGTGATTGTTTCATTTTTTAATGAGCTTGACACAGGAAAAGAACTATGCTCAAGGTTCTAGGTTCGATCCCCATATCGTTGTTTCATTTTTTAACGAGCTTGCTACAAAGAAAAAAACTATGCTCAAAGCATCTGTTTCATTTTTTAACGAGCTTGCCACAGAGAAGAGAAACTATGCTCGTGGTTTCATCCAGATCATGGCTTCCAAGAGGATAATGCTTTGGAAGGATACCATGTCAATGGATAAAACGTGGTCATGGCCTCCAGGAGATCTTCACTGGATGGAAGATAATCACTTGAGAAGGAACACATGTCGAAGGTCGCCTTTACAAAGGCTGCAAGGGAATTTGGGTTTTGGATTCTTCATTTTAATCTTGTTGACCTCATTAACACTCCCAGTACTATCAACAGTAACTGGTTTCTTAGAGCCAACATCTGATGTTGTTGGGGCCTTTGTCCTTTTCGGGTTCTTCTTCTTCTTCTCTTTCCATTTCTTATTCTTCTAATCAAACTGGCTACTTGCTTTAGAGCTTTCACTAGGTGAAGAAGGAGAAATGGAAGGAGAGTTGATGGATGAAGAAGGAGAAAATTTGACATGAGGTTGATCTGTGGGTGGTGTATCGACATCCAAAGTATTAGGTGCAACTGAAACATTGGGAGGATTCGAGATCACCGGAGTGGGGAACAACCAAAATGGTAATCCAATAGTGAGTCCTGGAAGACGCAGTGTGGCAACATATGGAGAACCAAAGTTTCCAAACAAAGGAAAGGTATAAGGTTCCCCAGGAGAAGGGGTTCCTCCATTGGTACTCCCAGGATTTGATGCCATTAACACTGACTCGACCTAAGGTCCACTAAGTAAACAAAAAACACACACTATGAATCTAAGAAGCAATCAATCAAACAAACCTTCCTACGATGAAACCACTAGTTGGTGATGAAATCCAATGTCACAAGATCAAAATAGGAAGGGGCGGGGATAGAGCGGGTGGATCAGTTACGTTGGCGATCTTCTTAACGAACTTACGCCTTGGTGCAAGCTTCCACGTAGTAATTGTGGATTTAGCCTCCAAGGAGCCCGAGTGAGTTTGACCAATGTCTGTTCTAGGTACAGTGAGACTTCCCTTCACCATCACCTTGTGTGAGACCCTAAAGATTGTGGCCACTAAGGTCACCAACTCGTAGTCAACCCCTGTGCGGGTATAGTCGAAAGTCCAATCGGAACGTATGGGTAGGATAACAAGTCCGAAATCAACTTGAAAGGTTTCCACTCAACATTGTGGGTATACCTTCCAGTGACCCCCAATATACAATCCGACCACTACAAACAGTTGAACCACGGAGGGATAATCTCCGTAACTCACCTGAATGTGACCTCGTGCATAACCCCTGTGTGAGAGAGGGATCCCAGGCAGACTAATACAACAATTGGATTTTATTCTCCCTACCGCAAGATACTAAGTTTGTTTGATAGCTTTGTAAATTTATGCTTTCAACCTATTCCAAATTCCTACACCTTAAACTAATGTAGATTTGCTAACAAAGATGTAAAAAGTCTGATAAATTTTAGTTAAGTGTTGATTTTAATGGTTGTTGTTTACTCAGAGGGTGTATGAAAGTGAAATTGATGGAATGATGACTCCATTCCCAAAAATATGCATGAAATATGATAAGCAATTGTTTCTTTTCAATGAATACCTATTTAAGGGAAAGAGGAAGAGTCATTTTCATTATCAAACACTTGATAAGGAATGCCCTCAATCAATTTTGTTCTCAATCGAATCCAATATGATGCTACAACATTTCAGAAATGCAAAATAATATGCAAACTAATCATTAATATTTACTTTTGTCATTTGTATGTGAATGATAATCAATTCAATGCAAAATTTCTCCTGCCAACTACCCTTTTAGATCAAGGAGATTCAGACAAGAAAACACAGATTTCGCACAAACAACACACCCTTTTGCAATCAAAAAAGAGAAAGAAAATAAAAAATGCAAAAGGAAGGAGAAATAGATTGGATTAGATGACCTCAAATAACCAAATGAGAAGAGTTATAGACTTCATATGTCCTTCACTGGAGTTCCCGCTCAGTCCGATAGGAGAGAAGAAAGCAAGGGATTGATTTCAAGCTCTCCACAACAAAAACTCAAAAAGAATGAAGAAGGGCATAAAATATGAGAAAAAATATGTTTACTTCCAAAGATGAAGCGTGTCAAAGGTCAAAGGAAGAATGATTGAATCACAAAACAACTCAGCAAGTGAAAAAACAGGGTTTTGACCTCCAAAAATTGCAATTTTTGAAGAGATTTTGGGCAAAAAAGGGTCGGGGCTCTGATATAAGGGCCACCAAAGTGTTATAAATATTTTTTTAGAATATTAAGGGAGTGTTGGCACTCTGCTAATAAGGAAGGGGAGAGTTGGAGTCCTGAAGCTCACAAAAAGTCCAAAAAACCCGAAATTTCAATGGAATTTTGACAATTAGGCTGAGTGTGATGGACTGAAGAGTCAATCAGAAAATGTAATCAAATAAATGGGGTGAACAAGGTCTTAAAAAAAAAGGTAAGACAAGGCATATGAGGAAAGACAAAACCAAAAGTTTTGATTCCTTCCCCAGTGGAGTCGCCAGTTTCTGTTGTAGGAAAATCTTCCTGCAGACAGGTAGATCAACTCAAAGAGATAGACCCTAACTCTAAGACATAAAGTGCTTAACGTGGACACTGACTTCCTTTCAAATCTATACAAACTAATACATGAGAAGGAAGGAGAAGAGAGGTACCTTTTTATCGACGTTTGTCCTTGCACGCACCGAGTTGAGCTCCAATCTTTCGCTCCTCGATGAGCCTTGTAGACAAAAAATAGTACGGCCACTTCCTACTCTATTGATATTAGCTTGAAAACAGATCTATCTATCAATGATAAGTTCATGTAAGATCAGACACAAACTAGAAAGAAATAGGCCAAGCAAATTATATTAATGAGGATAAAACATTGCTTACAGCCGTGGATGGATTGCAACAGTTCTGCCAAGTCCTCCTTGTCTACCCCTTGCTCAAAAGATCCACGATCCGACTGATGATAGCTTCACTGATTGTTCCCTATGAGATCATAGGTCTCTTGCCTCCAAAATATCTATGTTCTAGCACCACTTATGAGATCATAATTTTGGTGTGATTCTCCTTTTCCCAGTCCTTTTTCACCATTATAAAGCTTGCTTATATAGCCTTGGAGAGGCTTTAACCACTTGAGATATCCTTGGGGAAGTTGAGGATTTTCCTCCTTCAGTTGAGGATCTGCCCTAAGATCATGGCTGGACTAGGGATTTGAGCTCAACTTCCTTCCAAGAATGAAAATATCCTTCCCCCATTCATCTCAACAACTTAACAACTGCCCAGAATAGGTAGCACTCCCTCAAAAGGGCCATCAGAGCGTTGTAGCACTCCCTAGAAAGATTTATGGGGGTACCAATGCTCTCAAAATATATAGCGCTCCCTCAAAAGGGCTAGAGGAGCTTTATAACTCTCCCAGACAGTGTAAGGGGGAGCGTCGGTGCTCCCAGAAGAGGTATAGGGGAGCGCTCTCCTTCAAAAGCTCAGTTTTTGAGGTGCTTTCAGATGGAAAAAGGTTTGTAAGCCTCCTGACTCATTTCTCCTCTTCCAAATCAAATGTTTGAGGTGTTTCAAGTGTCCTTCTCATGTCATTATAGGCATGACATAGGCATCATGGCAGCATGCTTTCTTTGACACCTATGACACTTGTGAGCAACATGCAACACTTATCCAGTTGAGTAATATTTACGTGTAACAACCACCATTTCCAATGTTCTTGATCTAGATGGAGAACACCATACCATAGTTTGGCCAAATCATTTGTAATGTTGTACAAAGAGAAATGATGTTCCATTTGAGTTACCCAACAAGTGGGATCTGAGCCATACAATTTGGTCACATCCAGCCACAGAAGGCGTAGGTCATGATGAAAGTGATGGGGATGAAAATTATGGGAATGAGAGGAAGTTTTAGCTTCAGTATGCAATGTTGGGTCAGATAAAAGGGGATCTGCAGGGATATGCAACTTGGTGTAGATCATCGAAATGACAGATTCAAGTTGGGTTGTCATGTCTTGTTTGAGTTCGGTGATTGATGCAGTGATGGAGGAATGGATGTTTTGATTGATGGTGGAAATATTGGCATTGAGATGTCTCACTTCTTTTTGGGTCTCTGTGAAATTAGATTGCAAGGTATTGAAGTGAGCTTCCAAGTCTTGGCTATGGCTATGGGCCATGATGATGAGGGAAATGAAAAGGAGCAGGTGGGGTCAACAATTTTGCTGAAAAATGATAGGTATGAATGTGATAAGGGTGAAGAATACTGTGGAGTTATACTCTAGTCTGAAGAATACTGCAGTGATGAAATTCCAAAATTCTTAACCAAGAATACATGTGTAGTGATTTGGCAACTCGAACACAGTTGCACGACAATATATCTTGTCTATTTTATGTTTTTTTTCCATCCCCAAGGGTTAGGTACTCAAGGGTTCTACGGATAAGGATTTTCCCTGTGCTATAACTCTCTAATATATGTGAGGGGTCCAACAGTAGTACTCGACCCAATATCTCAGGGCACCAACTAAGGAGGCTAAATCATTCCCTTAGTTGTACTACTCGACTACCCAGGTACTAGAGAGTATCTTCTCGAGTGTTGTTCTCTGTGACACTATAGCAGTCAGGCGGCCGATCGGTTTATCTAAAGAGGGCTTCAGGAAATCTAGGCTTATCTATAGACAAGTGTTTTCTGATGCACTACCACTCAAAGGGGTACCAACAGGGGTTAAAAGGGTGGCCAACAAATGTGTGCTTAAGTACCACTTGTATTTACTATGTGTATGAATCCCTCAACCATGGGTTTATGCATGTAATGACATATATTTGTAGCTTAAAGACACTGAAATATGTCTCTACGCTGGAAAAAAATTAACCCACAATTTTCTATCGAGAAAAGTGCTTTGATACCACTTGTAATATTCTAGATATAAAAAGTATGCATAACGTAAATAAAATGCTAGAAATGGAAGATAAACAACAATATAACCAGAACAACACCACACTAACACTGAAATGATATCAGAATAACACTAGAAAGATCACTTTGATTCAGAGAGAAATTTTCATGGGCCTCTTTGAGGGGGCAACCTCCATTCGAGCAGAGATCTATTACAATAATATCCAAGCTAGGGTTCTCGTACCCTTGACTCCTATTTATACTAAATATGTTTATCAAAAGAACTATCTAGAGGAAGATCCTTCTAGAAGTAGAAGATTCTATTAGGTATTCTTACATTCAAATTATTCTACCTTATTGCAAGGCCTTATTAATATTGACCTTTATTACATCCAAATATATTGTTCTACCTACGTGAGGGGTTAGGTCCCTAACAAGTTTCCACATTGACGATGATATGGAATAGAGTTATGACTTCTATTCCTGACCTTAGACCTCTTCTTTTCCTTTCATATGTTGCATGTAATATTTCCTCAATCTGTTCCACAACCCAGATATCATGTACCTCTTCTTCATCATTTTCCAAGCCCTCTCTATCGGTTATGGCCCTCTTTGTTTTATTCATCTTATATTGGTAAGGTATTTTGTTGCGCATCTTTCCATATTTTGTCGTTATTTTCTTTATTTGTTCTTATTCAATCATGATTGGGTCCATGGCCTCCTTATTCTTTCAATTATCCATCTCTTTGTCTATATCTCAACCTCATGTTAGTGCTTCCCCCCCTTCCCCATGCACGCATGGAAGTTTATCTATCTGATTCCATGGTCATCATGACTTTTTCATACAATAAAATATTGATTGAAGTATACAATGATATAATGTACCTACCTATGGGTCCCTTTATAAAATCTTTCTCTACAGTAGTGTAGTACTTCATGGTATCTACTGCAAAGTCAGTGAAAAACCCTGCAACAATACTGTCTAACTAGAAATCTAATGTGCACATGAATTTTTTATTAACTTGTTGTAATTGTGTGATCTCCATAGGATGCCACTCTAGCTATCTGATATGATTCATAGGTTGGTTTTCCTTCAACCTCAATAACCACTCCTACAACAAATGCAGGGAATCACATAAAAATACCTCATGTAAGTCACTAAACATGTATTTGTCGAGATACTTGCGCGATGTCAAAATAGGGTTTTTGTTTTCCTTTCGTGCAAACTCGAGTTCCTTTTTCCTCAACCCTATTTCAATATTCACCTTCGTTGGATTCCATGGCATGAACATTTTCTTATATACTTTCATCTTCCATGATTTTCTTCAATAGATCCTGTCCACTCAATCTTTTGCAGCTCTATTTGACAAAATAACCATTTATTGGTTACCTGGGCTTGTTGGAGAAATTTCTATATTTGGCACACTAGTTCAATGGGAGTTAACTGACTATTTATATTTTAGATCATCACTATTATGCTATTATGCATGCATGCATTCTTCTATTATGGAATTTTGTGTCCTATATATGAGTTTATTCCACTTATTCATTGTATCATATTGATCATATTGATCATCATCTATGTATCAATCATCAACTCATTGGAGTAGTCTGCATATATTTTCTCATTCTTCCATATTGAATCTCTCTTCCTTTCTTGATAATATTTGTTTGTACTTGAATTATATAGATCTCTTGTGTATGATTCGATGAAACATTAACATGGTATCAAACATACATTACTTGGAGAAAGCCATACAAGCCAAAGAATAAGGAAAATAAGAGTTTCAATGAGAAAAATCCGTGGTCATACCTTTTGGCAGTGATTTCTCCAAAAATGTTAATGTTTTGAGGAAACGGCTCAAAAGAGAAGTAAATCGACCCATTCTACAAGTATTTTTTCAACCATTTGGTGAAATTCTTCACTGTTTGCTCATAAAGTAAGATGAAAGATCTCCTCCTAAAACTGATACGAATCTGTGTTCATACCTTTCTGTAGTGATTTATCCAAAAATATTAACCTTTTGAGGAAACAAATCAATTGAGAAGTAAATAGAACCATTCTGCAAGTGGGTTTTCAATCGTTTGGAAAACTTCCTCACCATTTTCTCAGAAAACAAGTCAGAAGATCGTCTCCTGAAACTGATACAAATTTTCACTTAAAGTTCCCTTTCTGCAATGATTTCTCAGTTTTTCACTTGTATATTGAGAGAAAACTTTTAGGGGTTATGAGACACAGTGGGAGAGATGGATATGAAACCTATTATAAAGTCAAACTTGGTGATAATCCTCACACCATACAATTATTTTGATTGGAACCCCAAGGAAGAATTCCAACTCAGAAGGAAAGGACTGTACAACTTGATGATGGGGACATAAACATAACCTACATCAGCAATTGAAAAGATGAGATGGGTGAACCAAAAGGATGAAGCCACATGAATTCTTCTTGAA
>SNQJ01S0141670.1:0-21203 GCA_010110895.2 Picea sitchensis | reverse complement strand
TTCATGGGCCTCTTTGAGGGGGCAACCTCCATTCGAGCAGAGATCTATTACAATAATATCCAAGCTAGGGTTCTCGTACCCTTGACTCCTATTTATACTAAATATGTTTATCAAAAGAACTATCTAGAGGAAGATCCTTCTAGAAGTAGAAGATTCTATTAGGTATTCTTACATTCAAATTATTCTACCTTATTGCAAGGCCTTATTAATATTGACCTTTATTACATCCAAATATATTGTTCTACCTACGTGAGGGGTTAGGTCCCTAACAAGTTTCCACATTGACGATGATATGGAATAGAGTTATGACTTCTATTCCTGACCTTAGACCTCTTCTTTTCCTTTCATATGTTGCATGTAATATTTCCTCAATCTGTTCCACAACCCAGATATCATGTACCTCTTCTTCATCATTTTCCAAGCCCTCTCTATCGGTTATGGCCCTCTTTGTTTTATTCATCTTATATTGGTAAGGTATTTTGTTGCGCATCTTTCCATATTTTGTCGTTATTTTCTTTATTTGTTCTTATTCAATCATGATTGGGTCCATGGCCTCCTTATTCTTTCAATTATCCATCTCTTTGTCTATATCTCAACCTCATGTTAGTGCTTCCCCCCCTTCCCCATGCACGCATGGAAGTTTATCTATCTGATTCCATGGTCATCATGACTTTTTCATACAATAAAATATTGATTGAAGTATACAATGATATAATGTACCTACCTATGGGTCCCTTTATAAAATCTTTCTCTACAGTAGTGTAGTACTTCATGGTATCTACTGCAAAGTCAGTGAAAAACCCTGCAACAATACTGTCTAACTAGAAATCTAATGTGCACATGAATTTTTTATTAACTTGTTGTAATTGTGTGATCTCCATAGGATGCCACTCTAGCTATCTGATATGATTCATAGGTTGGTTTTCCTTCAACCTCAATAACCACTCCTACAACAAATGCAGGGAATCACATAAAAATACCTCATGTAAGTCACTAAACATGTATTTGTCGAGATACTTGCGCGATGTCAAAATAGGGTTTTTGTTTTCCTTTCGTGCAAACTCGAGTTCCTTTTTCCTCAACCCTATTTCAATATTCACCTTCGTTGGATTCCATGGCATGAACATTTTCTTATATACTTTCATCTTCCATGATTTTCTTCAATAGATCCTGTCCACTCAATCTTTTGCAGCTCTATTTGACAAAATAACCATTTATTGGTTACCTGGGCTTGTTGGAGAAATTTCTATATTTGGCACACTAGTTCAATGGGAGTTAACTGACTATTTATATTTTAGATCATCACTATTATGCTATTATGCATGCATGCATTCTTCTATTATGGAATTTTGTGTCCTATATATGAGTTTATTCCACTTATTCATTGTATCATATTGATCATATTGATCATCATCTATGTATCAATCATCAACTCATTGGAGTAGTCTGCATATATTTTCTCATTCTTCCATATTGAATCTCTCTTCCTTTCTTGATAATATTTGTTTGTACTTGAATTATATAGATCTCTTGTGTATGATTCGATGAAACATTAACATGGTATCAAACATACATTACTTGGAGAAAGCCATACAAGCCAAAGAATAAGGAAAATAAGAGTTTCAATGAGAAAAATCCGTGGTCATACCTTTTGGCAGTGATTTCTCCAAAAATGTTAATGTTTTGAGGAAACGGCTCAAAAGAGAAGTAAATCGACCCATTCTACAAGTATTTTTTCAACCATTTGGTGAAATTCTTCACTGTTTGCTCATAAAGTAAGATGAAAGATCTCCTCCTAAAACTGATACGAATCTGTGTTCATACCTTTCTGTAGTGATTTATCCAAAAATATTAACCTTTTGAGGAAACAAATCAATTGAGAAGTAAATAGAACCATTCTGCAAGTGGGTTTTCAATCGTTTGGAAAACTTCCTCACCATTTTCTCAGAAAACAAGTCAGAAGATCGTCTCCTGAAACTGATACAAATTTTCACTTAAAGTTCCCTTTCTGCAATGATTTCTCAGTTTTTCACTTGTATATTGAGAGAAAACTTTTAGGGGTTATGAGACACAGTGGGAGAGATGGATATGAAACCTATTATAAAGTCAAACTTGGTGATAATCCTCACACCATACAATTATTTTGATTGGAACCCCAAGGAAGAATTCCAACTCAGAAGGAAAGGACTGTACAACTTGATGATGGGGACATAAACATAACCTACATCAGCAATTGAAAAGATGAGATGGGTGAACCAAAAGGATGAAGCCACATGAATTCTTCTTGAATTTATTTCAACTGATCTATGGTTTCATGTTTCCACATGCAAGACTCCAAACCCAATTTGGAATACCTTAGAAAGTTTGTTTGGAAAGCAGGATCACATCAGAATTCATATGCTTGAGGTAGAGTTGAATACTTTTGATCCTAAAAGTTTTGATAATATACATGATTTCTTTAATAAGTTTAAATCTTTGATATTGAGCTTAGAAACTTTTGGTATTGATAATTCTAAATAAGTGGACCAACTTATTCTAACAATCTTGTCCAAGATAGGACCAAAATATGTTGTCTATGTTTCCACTTTCCATTCAGGAAGGTATCTCATGGGAAAAAATTGGAATATGCCTACCATGGATCAATTCATTGAGTCTCTCACACATGAGAAGGAAAAACTCATTCAGAATCTCGCCTATGTCTTCGGGCCTTTGTCTCAGTGGGTGAGGCTTTATTATATTTGTTCAAAGATTTAAATTTACATCATGAAAGTGATAATAGAATACAAAAATTATCTAGCTATGTTATTATAGATCTCAAGAACCCATAAAAATTGATGACACCGAAATTGGATGAATGAAGCTCCCAGAAATGGCCCGCAAAGGTGCGCTCCTCAATAGTTTCCCTCCATAAAAATGGCTTTGCCTCAAAAATTCAACATCATTTTACTTTTTTGAATATCCCTATTTCTTCAAGAGCCTTTGGTTTATATAGGCTTGAATTTGGTAACAGCCTCCCAACTTCTCCCCAAGATCTGGCCTCAAAAAGAGCCCAAGATCCTCCATAAATGACCAATATCTCTCAAAACATATGAGAAAATAATTAAAATATTTTAATATAAGGTAGAAAACCCATAATTGGTAAATATCAGGGTGCAGACCCCTTTTTTAGTGCTCCTGGTCACCTATGTGCATCCAAGTGTCCAAGGGCTAGGATGTTGGTGCGCTGGCCCCCTGTATTTCTGCTCATGGTCTTATGTTGCTGGCCATGTGGCCACATGCTTAGTCCCCCACATGCCATAACCATTATCCCCCTCATTCAAATCTCCATTTATATGCCTATTCGATGGGCTAGCTTGATCGATCAACGTGAACCCACATAAATTCCCGCTATATGATAAAGGCCCGATTCCTATGTGATGGATTTGTGATCAGGGGCTATACCATATCAAATATCCATGCCATATACATATAGAGCAGGTCCTGTGGGAAGGTCACATAGTATGCTCCGGGGATGGGGCTAGGCCCCAGCCCTTAATCTGACCAAACGAAAATACAATGCAACTTAAATAAATGTTTATGGCATGGTTTAACAAGAGACACCAAGGGTGGGCTGGTAGCCCGACCCTGCCAATACATTTCCCACTTGAACCAGAGGTCACGGGTTCAAATCCTGTGCACTCCAAACTTTTTCCAATAACCAATGACTAATAAATGGGTGCCATGTGGCAACCCATGACTGGGCCACGTGGCACCTTACCACTTTCCCACAATTGCCATGTGTCAAGCGATCACTAGTCCACCTATCAACACTTGTCAGTGTCACTATACCTACCACGTCTACACCACATGTCGTATGGATTATACAGACTTGCCACGTCAGCCATATGAACATGTCACGTGTCACCCTTGCATTGGTTCCACATGTCACACCCTGACTGGTCCACATGTACTTGCCCATGTAACAACCTTTCCATGTCAGCATGCCAATGCACCCTTCCATGTTAGTTGTATGGTCATACGACCTGTACATTTAACTGTCACATGGCATTGTACGGACTGTACAGTCATCAAATTTTGCATGTTTGGAAAAATGAAAAGATCACGATATCTTGGTCATACGACATTTGTTTTATCCCATTAAAGTTGCATTGGGTTCGTAACGTTGATGCCTACACACATGTCCATTTTGAAGATATTATGAGAACTTTGATTTGTAGGCCTTCCTTAGCCCCATCTTGGCTCAGGGATCCATTTATTGGGTATGTGTTATATTCTTTGCATGTGTGTGTGGGAGCATCAGATATGACAACTGCGTCTAACGATCCCTTGTACTAGTGCTCTATTTTTGTCGTGTGCCCTGGGTGCTTTCCTAGGGGGGTCCTAGGGGGGGCAGGTATGCCCCCCCTTGGTTACGCGCAACGTCCTGAAATTTTATTTTGGGAGGTTTTTGCTATTTTTAGCGGTTTACTAAAACAATCTCGGTTTTAGGGATCAGGGTTTTGGTATCTATGGAATACCTAAAAACATTGTATATATTGTATAGTGAATGGTGAAATTTTATATAATGAATATAAGAAAGGTTTTCTCGATTGAGGGTTTTAGGTATAAATCTCTGTGTACTATGTGAATGAGCCATTGATTAATTTCTATTTTTCTTAATAATCTATATGCATTATTTTACTTCGCAGGTTTAAAACTTACATGTGGTACTAGAGCTCGTTTTTGGCTTCAGAGGGACGCCTTTGTTGTTGAGGGTTTGGCTCGATCTTGATAGATCAAGTTTATCTTGGGTCTGTGATAAACCTGGGTTTAGTGGGAGTTATTGTAGTGGATATTCGAGTATAGGAAGAGGAATGGAGAGCTCATCTAGAATCGAGATAGAGAAGTTCAACGGTAAAAAAATTGAGCTATGGAAGCTCAAGATGGAGGAACTTCTTGTAGACAAAGAACAATGGATCGTTGTGGATCCTGGTATATAGCCTACTAGTACACTGTTTACTGGAACATAGGATACTAGTACGCAACCTACTAGTACGCAAACTACTAGTACACCAACTACTGGTATGTCGAAGGAAGATTGGGAGAAGTTGGACAAAAGAGAAAGGAGTATTATTCGACTCTGCCTGGCAGATTCAGTTTTGTTGAATCTCTCAGGAGAATCTATAGCCAAGGAACTATGGGATAAGTTGGGGAATTTGTTTTATCACTGAAATTTCATCTACAAATGGTTACAGGAATCCAACATCTTTAAACAGCTATGAGTCCACCCATGGACCAAAATTACCAAAAAATAATTTTCAAAAGGTCCAAAACTATACAACCAGTTATAAAATCAATATGCGCTATGACTACACAAGGAGCATGCGCACATGCCATTTGGCCAAGACAAACCTAGGATGTCTCACTCAACAAATGGATTGATTGGTACCACAACACACCACAATCCATACCCCCCACAACCCACTATGTATGGTACACCTCCATGTCCACGGACATATGGAGGAAATCCTTACTACCCTCCTCCCCTTTACCAACAATCATACCATGCTGTGCCCTCTTAGTCATTGGGGGCATCCCCACCGGTACCCATGTCGTATCCGATCTCTCAATCCAGTATGAGTCCACCCCCAACCCCTGGATATAACCCTAGTAGTAGTGGAAGTACCTCTACTTCCTATACGCCATATGGATCCTATCCACATAACAATCCATATTTTCCATTTCCTAGTCCTCCCCAGCCGGTTAATCCTCCACCTGGATAGCCACATGTCAACGTCAACTTTGTTCATCCATTTCCCATTCAACATGTTTATAAATTTGAATAGTTGAATATGGGTAATCTGACTCATAAGCAGAAAGGAAGAAACCGAAACAATGACAATCTAGGGCTAGGTGGGAATGACCCCCACAACGATCTCATTGGGGAAAACCAATACCAAGACCCCCAAGGGGGCACCAATAACAATATACCATGACAAGGGAAGAACAACAATATTCAAACTAACTTTCCTTGCGCTATATGTAATGAGTATGGACATTATACTCATCATTGCCCCCAAATTCTTGACCTCTAATGGATGAGGGCATCTATGAACTCACAGGGCCCTCTGACACCATCTGCCCCTCAACAGGCCCCACAATAGTATTTGCAATCACTGAATCCAACTATTTTTCAAAACCCCATTCCATACCGAGGTGTGATGAACACCCAATAAGTGATCAACCCTACCCCAACACAAATGGGGCAATATCCAACCATGGGTGCCACTCAACCCAGGAATTCGGTTGATCGTAGTGTCCTCCTCACCAGTGAAGAAATTCTTCTGCAAACCCGCAACCGTCAATATGGTATGCTTCCCGACTCTACCACAACCACCTCAGAAACATGACCAACTACTATAGGAAAACCATTGATGATTCTATGTCCTAACGCAGAACCAATTCCTCGCATACCACGTATGCCTTTACGACAGAATGTACATAACCCTCATGTTAGGGTTGCTCATAATTATAGTATGGTTGATGACTTAGCCCAGTCTTCCATAGCCATATCTATGTTGGAGGTTCTCCAAACCTATCCATCATAGAGAAAATTCTTGTTTTATGCCTTGGGGTAAATCGACACAGCTGACACACAACTGATCACATTTGATTCAGATAACGGAGAACCACGTCTTCCCACCCAAGTAGCCTTCTAGATACAAGTTAAGATCTGGAACACCATAGTTTATCGGTGTATCATCTGTTAGCGATGGAAGTCACCCCTGGATTGCAGTAGGAGAAGAGCCCGACACCCATCCGTTTGTGTCACGATTTGTTTAATGTGGTGATCAAATGGAGGTTAACTAAAAACGATGTGGTTCTAACTCTGACACTAGGCCAAGCATGCATGGGCAAGTGAGGTCTTAGATAACTTCATACAGTGAGTTGTAGTAATGGAGAGTAGGGGGAAGACTTGTGTAAGATAGATGCGAAGGTCTGTCGTAAACATCAGGTTCCTAATAGACTATAGAAGAAGACATTTAAATGCAAGATATTCTTACATTCAAACGTAGAAAACCAGAGAATACAATAGTGCCACAATAAATCCTTTATCATAACACAACTGCAATAACTCATGTGAATCAGTCAATCATGAACTCCCTCAGTATGAGATGAAAACTAGATGGAATAAGGAAACTGTCTTTCATTAAACAAGAAATCTTACATACAGATGCATAACCAGAGAACTAGAGTATCTGTTAAAACATTACAATCGGGAGCTTCGCTCTACCATCGATCCCTACAAAAATACCAAACTGAGCCTATATACTCAGGGAAATTCGCCTAACAGAGGCGTGCCCAGTCACCCAGGGCTTGGTGTCTTTTTAGTCAAACGTGTACTGAAATCCTTCTTCATGCACCATATTAACTGCGCATGGCTCCTGTAAGGAGGGTAGCTAAGACATTAAGTGCTGAGCTAGCGTGTGCAGAATTCTCTATCTCTTTGAAGACTCCGGCATGGATGCTTTGGAAAAAATGGTACACAGGACTCCTTCGAGCAGTCTGCTTGCCAAACCCTCCATACCTCACACTTAATGAATGAAAGGAGGTTTCAACCACTCGTTCATGCCTTCATTTACTCCAAGAGAGACACAGGATTGAGAATCAGATCCGATGGCGCCTGGAGATCGTGATGATCTCCTCTGTAAATGAACTTGGTGCCTTTGTCCCCTCCTGCACAACTCTCTTTTTCTCCCAAGTGACCATGGGTTGTGACCTTGTGCTTACTCTCAAAGGTTCTTTCGGAATTCGTGGATATGAAGGGGCTGATCCTTTCTTCTTGAAATCGCGATGAGTGAAACACTGAGATAGCTTGACCTGGTGCCATGTGTCCCTCTAGATCTGATGGCTCTAAACTCTCCCGATGATGTTGTGGGCCCGGGCCTTGGACACTCTCGGCACCTCGCGCATCAGGGATATGAAGGAGCTGCTCATTGTGCGTCAGAGTCAAGATGAGGGAAAAGGCGAGGAGCCTAATCGCGCCAGGTGTCTGCTGTGGATGGGTGGTCGAGATTGCTTCATGATACTGTGGGCCCGACTTTGAGCACCTTCGGTGTTTTCGGGGTTCAGAGTTTTGAGAGATAGGAAAACATGGAACCTTCACCCTTTGAACTCCCGATTGCTGAAATGACGATGTGAGTAGATCTCACGCCACGCGTCCTCTGGATGGACGATTGTTATCTTTCCCTGCACACAATGTGGATGCCATCCATTGCATTATCTTTGGCACAACTTTTCTATTTGCGATTTTCCGCCAACCGTTGATATGCTCATATGGATGGTTCCACACCATTGACACTATAATTTTGCCTGCTTTCTTGATTTTAAGTTCGAAAAGGAATTCTTCTGTTTTTTGCGCTTGGGTGCTCCTCGTGCAACCTGCAGACCTGGATATCCCGATGCCGAAGACAAGTAATGTTGCTAACATTTAGGCTCCATGGGGGATAGAGTCATCCCTGTGATGCTCTAAGGACTCATTTTGCAGTTCCAGTGCCTTACTGTTGGGCTATGGAGTCATTTACTAAGCCGAAACAATAAAATTAAAAAACAAAGAGCCAAAAGGACAATATTTACAAACAAGGGAGCCACCGAAGGCTCAGACAAAACATTTTTTAAGAAAATGCCCATTTACTAGGCTATTGAAAACTTCTTCACCCTCCAAATCCTGCAGCCGATATGTGTTATTTGAGAAAACCTCAAAGATTTTGAAGGGCCCAATCCATAGGGCTTCAAATTTGTCGTGCTTTCCCTTGTCTTGTTTAGGAGCGTCCCATTTCAGTACTAGGTCTCCTACCTGAAACTCCTCCTTCTTGGATTTATTATCAAAAACTTGCTTGATCCTCTGTTGATGGTCCTAAACTCTGATCATCACCTACTCTCTGACCTACTGGACTTCTACTAGTTGATGAATTCTTTTGATCATGTCATTGGGATCTTCTTTATAATCTTGGAAGAATTTCACTACGAGTATGGCCAGCTGAGAAGGGAAGACAGCCTCTGCCCTGTAAACTAATTGGAAAGAGGAGATGCCTATAGATCTCTTTGTGGTCACCCAATTAGCGCATAGAGTGAATTTTAGCTTCGAGTTCCAAGCCCTTTTGTTGTCGTCCAATAATCTTTTGATGATCCTTATTAGGCTTTTGTTGGAGGATTCTGCTAAACCATTTCCTTGGGGATAATATGGGGTGGAGTGAATCAACTTGATCCTGAATTGTTCGCAGAACTTGACTAACGGCTCAGCCTTGAAAGAGGTTGCGTTATCAGTAACAATCTTTCTTGGGCAGTTGAACCTTACGACGAGGTATTCTAGGAAACCAATGATTACCTTGTGGTAAGTACTCCTGGTGGGGATAGCTTCATTCCATTTAGTAAAGAAATCCGTGGTATTCAGAATCCATTTGTGCTGCCCATTGGAAGCCAGGTGGATTTCTCCAATAAAATCTAGGCCCCATTGTTGGAAAGGTCCCGAAACAACGACAGGCTGTAAAGGCAGAGACTTGAGCTGTTGTTTTCCTAAAAATCTTTAGCACGAGATACAGGCTCTAACTCCTCTATGGACATCAATGAACAAGGTGGGCCAGTAGTACCCAACTCTGAGAATTTTGTGGACTGTGCTCTTCCAGGAATGGTGCCCTCCACATAGGCCACTCTGAAATTTGACCATGATCCTGTCGGCCTCTTGTGGATCCATGCATTTTAAAAGAACTCCTAGGGTGTCTTTCCAATATAAAATTTGATCGATAAGGTAATATCTGACTTCCTTGAGCTTTAGAGCTCTTGCTTTTTTTCTTTGCAGGCCATATGGGGGCTACAACTCTTGCAGAAAATATATGACATCCTTATACCAAGAACATCGAGCCAACAAGGGTTATGTTTGAGGGTCTACGTCGGACAACTGATTCTGCTGATTTTTTGATTGTGCATTGACGAAATCCACCCCCAAAGATTTGTGATTAGTTTCAACCAACAGCTTGGCTAAGCCTTGACCCTTGATCAATCTAGTAGGTCTTATTTCCAAGTCAAATTCCAGGATCTTGGCTATCCATTTACTACTCTTCCCATCAATGTCAGGTTGTACAAGGATGTCTTTCACAGAGGCTGAAGGAACGTATGCGGTCACTTTTGAGTGCAAGACATAGACTCTAAAATCTTTGAGAGATTTCACTAAGGCATAGGCCTATTTCTCCATGATTTCATATCTGGCCTCTGCATCTCTTAATGCCTTGTTGAAGAAGGCAATGGGTTGCTCTCTCCCTTCCTCATTTCTCTACAAAAAGACCGCTGCTACTGTATCAAAAGAGGCGAAAGAAAAAAATAGGAAATCTTTGGAATAGTTAGGACTAATCAGCACAGGTGCCTCAGTCAATGCCTTTTTTATTTGGACAAAAGATTTCCTAGGTTTGGTGGTCCATTTCACTTCATTTCCCTTCTTGAGCATGGATGTGATGTGCTTCACCAGCTCAACAAAATTCGAGATGAATCTCCTTAGAAAATTAATCTTCCCCAGAAAGGCCTGAACTTCCTTCTTAGATCTGGGAAGTGACAGGGTCTAAATTGCCTCCACTCTTCTAGGATCAATTCTCACTCCTTCTACTGATACTATATGGCCTAATAGCTTCCCCTCCTCCATAGAAAACAAACATTTCTTGGGATTAAGGGAAAGGCCGAACCTTCGACATTTCGAAAAAACCTTTCTCGGGTGACAACAGTTCTCTTTGTCAGACTTGGAAAAGACTATTATGTCATCCGGATAGATCACCATGAACTTATCTTTCTCCTCGATGAAGGCTATGTCCATGGCTCGTTGAAATGTCGCTCCTGCATTCATCAGTCTGAATGGCATTTTGTCATACATGAATGTGCCCCAAGGAGTGGTGAAGGCTGTCTTTTCTCTTTCTTTAGGCATGACTGGTATCTGATTATAGTCAGAGAAACCATCAATCATGGAGATCCTAGATGCTCCGGTTACCCTTTGTAAAATGTGTTCCATGTTGGGCAGGGGATAATTGTCTTTCTTTTATCTCCTTTTCAGGTTCCTGAAGTCGACACAAAGTCTGATTTCTCCACTTTTCTTCCTTACCAGAACCAAATTGGCCACCCATTCAAAATATCTCAGGGGAATGATGATCTGGGCCTCTAACAACTTTTTTACTTCTTTCTCCATGATAGGCAACAACATGGGATTTATCTGTCTTAGCTTCTGCCTGAAAGGCTTAGCCTCTTCCTTCAGTGGGATCTTGTGTTCAATGATAGATGTGTCATATGTCCTGAGGTCTTCGTAGGTCCATGCAAACACATCAACAAATTCTTTCAGCAACTCAGTATATTCGGCTCTTTGTTCTGTGGTCAAACTCCTTGACAGCTTGACAAACTTAGGCTCCTCCGGTGTGCCAATGTTGCACTCGGTTGTGTCAGCATCTTCACTTGAAAACCTATCCTTTACTACCACATCATTCCCATCGAACAATCTTTATAAAGGAATTAGTCCCCTTGGAATGTGATTGCTAGGTAGTTGAATGATCTGGTGGTTAGCAATTTTATTTAAAAAAACATCAGGGTGAGAGTCATCTTCTGTATCAGGATCCTGATCAATGTGCAATGAAGAAAATTCATCAATGAATTGGAGAAATTTTTCAATTTCTAGATCATCTTTGAATACCTTCCAATGCTTGATATTGTCTAGTATATAGGGCCTATATTTTATCTCAACATCATATTTGGCCATAGACAGCTGAGAGACCTTGAACTGGCTAGCTGAAATAGCTAAAGAATCGGCCACGGTATTATCCTCCCTTGGAATAAAAGAGACTTTGAAGGCTGAGAAGAAATTGTCAATTAGGTCCCATACTTCATTCTTGTAATTTCTGAGTCGAGGGTGCTTAGCCTGGTAATCATTTATGATCTATTGGACCACCAAATCTGCATCTCCGAACACTGCTACCTCTTGAATTCCCATTTCCCTTGCGGCTCTCAATCCTAGAACAAGGGCTTCATACTCTGCCACATTGTTGGTGGTCTCAAACTCCAGCTTGCATGACAGGGATATGGTCTCTTGAGAAGGTGACACAAAAGACACCCCAGTGCCAGCGACTTTTCTGGAACAGGTTCCATAAAAAAACATTTTCCAGATGGGGGTGATGGAGGGAGTAAATTCATGAGGAGTGGAGGGCTGCTCTCTGAGTTTAAGAGGAGGCTCGGGAGCATGAGTGAGTTGCAGTAAACTAGGATCTAAATCAGTTTCCAGGGAAAAAATGGGATGGTTGGTAGGATTGGCTTCATCACTGATTATATAGGCCAATTGGGCTTCTCTATATAGCCTCCTATGTTCTCCCCCAAACACTGGGATAGTAGCATAGGTTAGGTCCATCTACAAGGTCCCCCCCAGTCTTTTTATCCAAAATATTGATAACAACATACCGAACTTGGGGGGGACATCAACCACTACAATATCCATGACCACACTTTTCATGGGCAACTGAAACAAGGTCACGACGAGGTCTTTGATAACCTTGAGACATTGAACTTTCCTGGAGTCAAAGGAATAGAGGTCATGATAGGCTCGGGTGACTTCTAGCCCTAGTTCTTCCATGACAGTTTTGGGAATGAGGTTGTGAGAAGCTCTTGAATCCATCAAGCAGTTGTGCAGTACCTTGTCGTGTATATTCAAGGATGTGTAGAAGGGAGGGGATGAGTCATTCCTGTCTTCTACCATAGGACCTAGGACAACTATAGGCTTTTCATATTACAAATTGATGGATTCCATGGGGGGGCATGAGACCTCAGGCTGTAAAAGCTCAGAGAAGAATTTCTTGAACCCTTCATGTTTAATCAATTCAGTTAGGGGCACAGGGATCCTGATCTTTTGAATTTCATGCTCAAAATTAAAAGAAGATGTCAGCTTTGGGATTTCTCTTATTTCGGGAGCATGAATTTGGACTATGGGAGATAGGGATTGGTGCTTCTTACCTCTGTGACTGTCGGCTACTTCATTAGAAAGTTTATCTTCTCTAGTGGACTGCTCAGGAACGTCAGGTGCTATAGTCTTTTTCTTGGACCTCAGATCATACCTGCCTTGGATGCCACCAGCCTTGCCTTCCTTGCTCAATTCATTTAGATGATTGTCCATGAGAGACTCCTCGTATGCTGATCGAGTGAGATGAGGAAAATGAGGAGTATCTCCGAGGCAATGGATTTCAGGATCAAGATCTCCTGTTCCCCCTTCTTCTTCCTCGGCCATAAAATTGTTTTGGAAAGGGGCCTGGATCTTCTAGTCTTCTCTATCTCTTCCCCTCTCCCTTTGCACAGTCGGGGAAGTAATATGGTTCGGCCTCCTAAAACCTCCTTTGTTTTTTATGCTTTGAGGGCCCTTGTATGCTTGTCTCCCTTCCACATTTATTCTCTCCATCTCTGCAGACAAAGACTTCACCATCTTGGTCAGCTCATCCACTTGAGGGTGGGGCATTAATGGGCCAGAAGTTGAGGTTTTCGATATTCCCTTTCTCTTGTCTGCGTCGACCTTTTTCCTTAGTCTACCAGCCGCTAACACATTTAACTCCACCTCTATGGCTACATCTTTCATTTGAGCTAAGGAGGTGGCTCTCCTTTCTCTTAATAAAAGACATAAATCAGGACCGAATGCACTAGCATAGGAAATCTTGGCCGAGGCTTCTGAGGGTTTTATTTCGGTAGGAATTTTATTATACATTTTATTAAATCTTTTGGAGAGGTATGAGATAGACTCCCCTTCCATTTTATTCAAAGACCCAAACTCCATCATGTAATACATGAAATCCTTCCTGTCTCCCCACTGCCTCAGGAAAGCACTATCTAGGGCTTCAATCCCAGCAATAGATCCAGGGGCCAATCCTCTAAACAATTTCCTCACCTCACTATCCAGGCTCTGGATGAAGACTCTCATCCAAACATCTTCATTTTCAATGTTCATGTTTTTTGTGTAACTGTAGAAGGTAGCCAGGTGCTCTTTCGCAGTTATGTCCCCTTCCCCATTGAACTTGGGCATATACTTCAAGTAATCTCTAGCCGGGAGAGGGTTCATAGGATGAGGTAGGATTAAGGGAGCATATCTGGCAATGACTCTGGTGTCCATTCTAGTTAGAGGGGGATTAGCACCGGCCATGGGAATATTATGTGGAGGAGAACTTGGAGGAGAAGGCGTTTGCGAAGGGGCCACTGGGAATGAGTCTCGAAGTGGAGTGGGAAACAAAAGGGGATTTAATAAGAAGGCTAATGAGCTCAAGTCAACAGGTGCTCCTCTTTTCACAGGAGTAGTAACAGTAACAAGAGGAGGAGTAGTAAAGATAGGAGTGGGGAAATATTCTATAATCCTGGGTCTACACCAAGGTACAAATTCATAGGAGAGGGGGGTGACAAGGATTTCTCCCTCCAATCCCAGACCAGGAGGGGAAAACTCAGCAGGAAAACTCTCAAAATTCAAGAAACGGGAAACTTCTTAAGGAGGTCTATTAAGAAACTGAGAAGGAGAAAAAGGAGTTCCTACAAAAGGAGATGGTGTATTACCTGGTTCGACAGTGGAAGCTTCTTCTTCGGAGGCCTTTCCTTTTCTGAGAACCACCTCTGGATCAGTTTCGGGTGTAGCTAGAGGCAGTTGTGGATGATACTGCGTGTGTCTACCTCTAAAAGCCACAATTAACTCGACAGGTTCGCTGTAGTGGAGTCGTCACAATGGAGTCGCCAGGTGCACAGTAGCAATATATAAAGGCTTTGATACCTGATGCACCTTCAAAATTAGAGGCTCAATGTCGTTCAATCCTAGGGAAAATTTTCAACTTCTTCCCTGGCAATGGCACCAAAAATGTTAGCGACGAAAGTCACCCCTAGATTGTAGCAGGAGTAGAGCCCAATGCCCATCAGTTTGTGTCACGATTTGTTTACTGGTGTGATCAAATGGAGGTTAACTCAAAACGATGTGGTTCTAACTCCGACAGTAGGCTATGCATGCATGGGCAAGTGAGGTCTTAGATAACTTTAGACAATGAGTTGTAGTAAGGGTGAGTAGGGGGAAGACTTGTGTAAGAGAGATGCAAAGGTCTGTTGTAAACATCAGGTTCCTAATAGACTATATAAGAAGACATTTAAATGAAAGATCTTCTTACATTCAAATGCAGAAAACCAGAGAATACAATAGTTCCACAATAAATCCTTTATCATAACACAACTGCAATAACTCATGTGAATTAGTCAATCATGAACTCCCTTAGTATGAGATGAAAACTAGATGGAATAAGGAAACTGTCTTTCATTAAACAAGAAATCTTACATACAGATGCATAACCAGAGAACTAGAGTATCTGTTAAAACATTACAATCGGGAGCTTCACTCTACCATCGATCCCTAAAAAAACACCAAAAATGAGCCTATATACTCAGGGAAATTGGCATAACAGAGGCGTTCCTAGTCACCCAGGGATTGGTGTCTTTTCAGTCAAACCCATACTGAAATCCTTCTTCACGCGCCATCTTAATTGTGCATGGCTTCTGTAAGGAGGGTAGCTGAGCCATTAAGTGTCGAGCTAGCGTGTGCAGACTTCTCTGTCTCTTCGAAGACTTTGGCATGGCTGCTTTGGAAAAAATGATACACATGACTCCTTTGATCAGATTGCTTGCCAGACCCTCCATACCTCACACTTAATGAATGAAAGGAGGTTTCAACCACCCGTTCATGCCTTCATTTACTCCAAGCGAGACACAGGATTGAGAATCAGATCCGATGGTGCCTGGGGATTGCGACGATCTCCTCTGTAACTGAACTCGGTGCCTTTGGCCCCTCCTACATATCTCTCTTTGTCTCCCAAGTGACCACGGGCTGTGACCCCGAGCTTACTCTCAAAGGTTCTTTCAACATTCATGGATATGAAGGGGTTGATCCTTCCTTCTTGAAATTGCGATGAGAAAAATGCCGAGACGGCTTGATCTGGCGCCATGCATCCCTTTAGATCTGACAACTTTGAACTCTCCCAATGATGTTGTGGGCCTGGGCCCTGGACACTCTCGGCACCTCGTGCATCAGGGATACAAAGGAGATGCTCTTTGTGTGTCGGAGTCACGATGAGTGAAAAGGCGAGGAGCCTAACCGCACCAAGTGTCTCCTGTGGACGTGCAGTCGAGATTGCTTTGTGATACTGCGGGCCCGACTTTGAGCACCTTCGGTGCTTTCAGGGTTCAGAGTTTCAGGAGATAGGACAACATGGAACCTTTACCCTTTGAACTCCTGATTTCCAAAATGCCGATGCGAGTAGATATCACGCCATGCATCTTCTGGATGGATGACTGTTATCTTTCCCTACACACAATGTGGATGCCATCCATTGCATTATCTTCGGTGCAACTTTTCTATTTGCAATTTCCCACCAACCATTGATATGCTCATATGGATGGATCCAGACCATTGACACTATAATTTTGCCCGCTCGCTTGATTTTAATTCTGAAAAGGACTTCTTCTGTTTGATGTGCTTGGGTGCTCCTCATGCAACCTGCAGACCTGGATATCCCGATGCCGAAGACAAGTAATGTTGCTAACATCATCGATGAAGGTGCATCCACCTGCATCATGTCTAAACATGTATGGAAGAAAATTGGCTCCCTTGAGCTAGTACCCTCTACCATCACCCTTCAAGATTATGACAGTCGACCAACATCTTCCACAGGGATTTGTCAAAATGTCCCCATAGAACTTGGGGGAAAAACCATCCTCATTGACATTGAAGTTATCGATGCCTATATTGATTACAATATCTTGTTCGGACACAACTACATGTATGCTATGAAGGCGATCGCCTCTTCTGTGTTTCGTACGATGATGTTCCCCCATAATGGAAAGATCATCACCATCAACCAACTTACACATTACGAGCCTAACCATTCTTCTAACATCGATAACATCCTCCCCCTTGTTCATGTTAGCTCGAATGATTTTCCAATTGCCAACATTGGCCCTAGATTAATCCAAGACCCATCCATGTTGGGCACTTTTCAGGGAGAACCACAATTCCTAAACCCATCTTTTTCATCACAAGTGTGTATAGTTTTCTCTAAAGGAACAGACATCGGAGACAAGAATCCTATCACTAAGTCCCCTCCCCATATCAAAGTTCCACCAGTGGAAGAAATACTACTTCAGGAGTTCCCTGAGAGTGCCACTACACCACTTATCACAGATCTCCCCCCCCTCCAGGGGAAAATCCTGGTATGGTATCTACATCCACCCAAGATGGTTCCTCAACCATCCCTCCCTCCTCAGTCAGAGGCAATCCCGATGCAGATTCCAATACTTGTTCCTACCACACCATCGTCACCCCCAATCACTAGCACCATTGTTGCGGTTGGGGGCAGACGGAAGAAGAAAGATCCCATCACTCTACTATCTCCCTGAGTTCAATTCCCTTGTGCCTTATGTGAAATAAAAGGAAACCCCACTCACAAATGTCCTTCTCTTCCCGAGCTATGCAGTTTTATCCAGCTTCTTCAAGAACACCTTTTGCTTACCACTCTACCAAGGACGTCCCATGCTACTATGGATTCATCAACCACACACAAACAACATATACGAACCAATTTTGCATGTGCCATATGCACAAAATATGGGCATTACACTCATCATTTCCCATCTATCCCATACGTCTTCCACACATTAGCCGCGAAACTCCACACATATCTTCCTGAGCTTCCTCCAACACTCCATACCAATGCTCCTATACATGTAATTCATTATATTTCTTCATCAGTCCTCAAGCAAAGGGGAGGTCCATGTCTTCCCACCAAATTATCGCCTGATCGCCCATAGTGTCAGTGAAACTGGGATGGCATTATGGACCCACCGTCCATATCTAAGCCCTTTTCCCCACTTTCATTTTTTGGTACAAGAGCCCATAAGCTCCTTTTTCCGAATCATCTTTGAACACTTACACAAACATTTTCCTTGGGTTATCATTTTCCCTTTTCCCCGATGGAGCATCTTTCCATGACACACTTAGGTACACCTTCTCATGTTCAAAATTATCGAATAACTATTATATGTCCTTTATTTTTAGATATTGTTCATGTTGGGTATTTGGTTTTCATGTGTGCAGGTACTAGGTCATCACACACCAACGCATCCCATTCAGGTATATGATTGACACTGGCATGTAATCATTCCCTCTGAATCTCAATTGCATATCTAGTCATAGCCTCTGAAATTTGCATGTAGGATCCTCATATCCGGATCTGCAGTACTATCACCTCCACTGCATTTTGGTACTGTCACCCGGTAGCACTGCCCCCCACATGAGTTGTCCCATTCATATTCCCCCTTGGCACTTTGACACTCATGTTGCTTTCACCCCCTAGGGATGGGAGTCTCGATAGTCTTACGCATTTCCAAGAATCAACCACATACTCATTCTCCTCATTTTTCTAGCTTTTCCAATGGACTCCCAGGTTATCTCTTCAAGGTTCTCTTTTGACTGTGCCTCCACAGTATCATTAACCATCCATTTCATCCACAATCAGTTTACCCATCCGCAAATTTCCCTCCATTCCATTTACCTCATACAGAAACCCACCCATGGGGCCCCCAACCTCCACCATTTCTCCACGCAAATTGCACCCTAACCAGCCCAACCATCTTGCACTGGGGCACCCGTTTCTATATTTTTACACTCATCCCAAATTATTCTTTATTCATTTGGTAATTGTAAAAAGACTTTGTTTCCATCATTTACATAGATTTTTGTCGTCACCCTTGGTGACCTTCTTTTCCTAGCAAAGAAACCCATGTTTCCCTTGGTTGGGGCATTTTTTAAACTCCTACCCTCGCTAACATTATCCATAAACCTCAAGTATATTACAAGTCCATAAACCTTTTTGATCTCTTTGTTTGTCCATTTTGTCATGCCTCTAGCACAATTTACCCTCATCTAGATGTCCACTTGACACTAGATTCAATTTCATGGTTGCTACCACTTTACACCACTTCCCAACCAAAGGCAATCTTGCATCTCACTACTCCTCGACTTCGTCCATGTTCCTCATCAGTTCTTAATTTTGTCCAAGTATATTTCATGAAGCCCTCCACTTCTCGAAGTCACATCTCCCTTTCTATCGACATCAACACAGTTTCCAGGGGGGCGACAGTATATTGACTCCCATTACCTTTACAATGAGGTGTCTCAGACAACACAGAGAGAACCATCATTGCCCTCTCCTATCATTAACCCCCATGACATTTGACTTCAACTCTTTTTCATGTTGTGGTGGGTCTTACTTTGTGACTATTGCATTTTATTTTCATATATGCCGAAGACCTCTGAAATTTGATAGGCTATCAATGCCTGAGTATCATCGACACCTCTCATAGGTGTCCTTAACTTTTTTCAGAGTTTGTTCACCATCAAAATTGTCCTCTGTCATTACCAAACCACCCCAGAGGGTGATTTAGTAATCTATGGAAACACATAGTTTCAATTATTGTATTACACATTTTTGAGTTACATAGCACGAGCGTGGGGCATGCCTTCCTCATTTGTACATAGTTTATTTTTACACCTTACGAAAGGTTGGGTTCTTCAAGTTTCCCTCTCCCTCTAATGGGTCTCTCTTGATCCTCTCATTATCACTCTCTCCTATAATGATAATCTCAATAGAAAAAACATTGATGAATTTTGGCTATACATATGCTCCTAACCTCATCCATCAGGGGGCATCTGTTATCATTGAATTTTGTCCGCAAATGGTTACAGGAATCCAACATATTCAAATAGCTATGAGTCCACCCATGGACCACAATTGCCAAAAAAACATTTTCAAAAGGTCCAAAACTATACAACCAGTTATAAAATCAAGATGCGTTATGCCTACACAGGGAGCGTACGCACATGCACCATCAAGAAACGTAGGAAAAGAGCACATGCACACGATGCATGACTGTGGATGCTAAAATCCACGCACACCTGAGAATGACACACTTATGATGTTGGTCGACCTCCCACCCACTTCTGGTTTAGCTTCCAAGTCCATTTGACATCCAAATCTCAGCTGGATCCGACTGGGTGGCTGGTCAAAGACCTAAAGGTTCCCTAAACAATCCCTTTTCACACTAAAAGCTAGTTGCACAATACCTCAAAGTGGTGGTATAAAACAAGGCCATGGGTGCACTACATTTTGAAAGAATTCATTTGCAAGGTTATTCTATTGCTATTCTCTTGGGGAAACCTCTTTTCTTATCAAGAGCTTACTAGCACCATTCCATTAGGGCAATCCACATCACCTTTTTAGTGGGTTAGCTTGGGATTCTTTCATCATTTCTTTCAAGTTTCCAAGTTGTAAGAACGGCTCAATCTTGGGGGTCCAAGAGCCCTCCCTTGGAGGAATAAGGGACCCAAAGTCCCCTTTCTATTTGATGTTTTCTTTTCACTAATACAATCCTTGCCATTGGTGACATGAGTCTTGTTTATTTCTTGTTCTTATGTCCTTATGAACAATAGTTTAGTGCTTTTTTCCTTTCCTAGTTTAATTCTTAGCTTAGTATTTTATGTTTATTCTTCTAACCCTTTCGTTTACTGCTGTCTTTCTTAGCTAACCCAACTAAGCTTGCAAGCACCTCTGTTTTGCTCATTTAGTTGAAAAAAGAGGCGCAACAATTTGTATCAATCAAAGTCCCTAGTAAACAAGTTGTTTCTTCGAAAGAAGTTGTATCATCTTAGGATGGAAGATGGAGATTCTGTGAAAGAACATCTAAATTCCTTTAATACTCTGGTAAGTCAACTTGTCTCTGTTAATATTATGATTGCAGAAGAAGATAAGTGTATTAATCTATTATGTTCTTTGCCAAACTCTTGGGATAATCTAGTTGTAGCAATTGGTAGTACCACTCAATCTACATTGAAGTATAAGGATGTAGTTTCATCCTTGCTATCTAAAGAGATGAGGCAAAAAAGCATGGATGGTCACAACACAACTGCTTTATTTGTAAGAGGGTGTACCCAAGACGGGAACCCTGGTAAGCCTTTGGGGTGGATATCTAAATCTATAGGTAGATATAAGTCTCCGGGAAAATCTTTGAGGAAATGTTGGAAGTGTGGTAAAACAGGGAATTATAAGAAATATTGCAAGTCTAAGAAGGTTGAAAAACCAAAGGGATCT
>SNQJ01S0141669.1:0-17742 GCA_010110895.2 Picea sitchensis | reverse complement strand
AAAAAAAAAAAAAAACTGCAGAAAATTGGTGAAGGCAATTTGTATGAGCAAAGTGAGGATGAAATTGTATATGTATATGCACAACAATTGTAGATCTAGTTAGTTTCTTGAGATCATGTACTATGTCTGTTCGCAATTCTATTACAAATGTTGTTTGGGTTGTGCGAAAGATCCTTTCTTTAACATTTCTTTTCTTTGTTATATTTTTGAAGAGCATAAGTAAAAAATTCCCTTTATGCAATTGTTGTTCCATTGAGGAAAACAAATTTGAATAGGTGTCGAACAATTGCAGTTGAAACATGGAACAATGCAATAGTTGTGTGACATAATCGAGATACATTTACATGTGAAAGTAAAGGACAAACCTAGATATGAAGAATGGTACCATTTCCTTGTCATTGTCTGACTCTCCATCTTTTATATGGAGAATGTGTTGCGAGTGAAGTTTTTTCACGAGTGTGACAGCTGCACCAATGGTTTGGATTGGATAAGTGTCGTTGCTCTGTGCAAGTTGGTTGATAGTTGTTTCTAGGATGAAACAATATTCTAAACAAATAGCGGGAATTTTTTCCACAATACTTGTTTCGTTGAGCGATATAATCCGATCACAATCACCATGGTCATATACTTTTTTGGGAAATATATTAAAATTTGTAATGGATATCCCATTACCTGGAAATATCTTTTATGCATGTTTCTGGACAAGTTGTGTGGGAATAGTCAGTCTAACTGTCGTCAGGGCCTTGTTGTTTGTCATGTCAACACACATAATGGATCTAGTTTTGTTTTCATTGTCCAAGTAGGTGCTATAGATGACTATTATGTCCCTGACGAACACTTGTCCAGTTCAGCGGTTGTTCAAGCCCTCTATTGATAGTATTTTGAGTGTTACAAGTTTAGACCTAGTGACATTTTTTGAACAGGAAAAGTAATGTGAATGGTAGTCTTCATTATTTTTTTGTTTTCTTTTTTCGTGGAATAAATGTACAAGTAGACGCACAATTTGGATGAAGTATGGAGACAGATTTTTGCAACCAAACCTCTTAGTCTGCAGAACTTACGCTATGTTCAACGTCTCACTTGCGCTTGTTGATACTTCTTGTGAACTACAAAGTATCTGTTGCAAATGACATCAACATATTCACCATGGCATAGATGAATAAATAGTTGAGGATATTTGTTTGGTAAACATATGAGGAACAAAATGTATGCATCTTTACCTTTGGTCTTGTCAGTCTGTTGATGTTTGCAATGATTGAATGCTCATGGCCATGTCACTAGTCCAACTTTTTCTGATGCAAACATGTGTAGATGAACATCAGAAGGACTAAATAAGCATATGCATTGTATATTGTCCATAATTTTTTTGAATGTCACATACAGGGTCGAAGGAGATGGAATACAAAATAGAGTGTCAAGGGATACTCAGGAAACATGAGGACCCAATGGTCAAATTGTATGCCTCTTAAGCTAGAGGTGCAATCTTGAACCCGCCATCCCGAGAACCTGCGATCGAAAAAGTGGCTAAGTATGGAATGAGGTAGAAGCATGACTATAAATGTGAACTTGTGAGTCCACCAACCCACACACGTAGACATTTTCGAAAAGATGACTAAGCAAAGCAACCAAAAAGAAAAATTAGACGAGAAGAGTTAAGTATAGAAGAGGGGGAAAAAATGGATAATAGAAAGTGGAAAAATTAGAAATGGGGAGGGAAATGTTTGGAAGCGGGAAGTCTCAACAAAGGCCCATTGTTGCCAAATCATCATTTTCTAGTCCAATATTATATGCACCCACTCGTTTAATATTTTTGATTTACTAGCAAAGTTGTTATACATTTTCGAAGATTGTACCACAGCCCCCTCTGTTGTGACATATAATAATTCATCTTCATGTCCAACCAATATGTTTCTTTCAATGTAGCAACGTCGAACATACAATGGACATGAAGGTAAGTTAGTATGCAGAAAGACATGTAAAAGAAAGAAATACAATTTTATTTATTTCAGTGTAGCAACAAAGAGAATACAATTCACATGAGAATAAATTACTATGTAGAAAGATACGTAGTATCTACATACAGTAAAATAGGTGCAAATAAGTAGAACAAGTAGAATAAATACACAGACAATAAATGAAATACTAAACAATGGAATATGAAATAAGAGTAGAGGCATGCACCTTTGAAAATCCCCCTCTACATTCACCGCAAAGAGTCCATCATCCTCTCCAGCCACTCTGTTTTTTTAAATGTAGCAATGCAGGAAAAATAAAATGGATATGAAGGAAGTTAGTATGTAGGAAGACATGTAAAAATAAATAAACAGAGTTCAAATTTTTTCAATGTTGCGCCACAGAAAATACAAAGGACATGAAGATAAGTTATTATGTAGGAAGGTACGCAATATCTACATACAATAAATTAGGTGAACACATATAAAGACAATAAATGAAATACAAAACAACGAAATATGAAATAACAGTTCAAGCATGTACCTTTGTATCTCCTCTTCCACCGCTTTAGTTAAAACTCCTTTGTTTTCTCCAGCTATTTTGTTTGTTTGAATGTGGGAACGCACAAAATACAATGAACATGAATGGAAGATGGTATGCAGAGGAGAACAAGTAATATGTACATACACTAAATGGGAATTAATGAATAAAATAAAAGATAGTTAGAAACATGAACCTTTGTTTTTCTCCATCCATGGTTGTAATTATATAAAGTTGTTCCTGTCCAAAATATATTACAAGCCACAAAATATTAATAAATGGCATGGCCATAGCTAAATGATTTTGGTTTTCTGTAGCAAAGTATTCAGATATGCTTCGAGACATGGAAATATAATTTTGCAGTATCTTTAGTGTACATCTCATATTTTTAGTACAAGAAAAACTGTATCGTGGTCACACCAGTCTGTGTAGAGGATACAGAGGTTGTATTGTGATATGGGAACATTTCATCATATATGGTTAATAAGTGTGTTTTGAACATGTTTTATCTTAACAAGAAGACAACAGACATTGTAATTGCACATGTAGTTGTCCAATCATTTCTTATGCCACTATTTTGTATCATGTCAACAAAGAACGAATAGAAAATGAAATTATGGCATCGAAACTTACTCTGAAACGATGAATGACAGAAGCGCAGGTCGAATTGTGGGTGTATCACCTAGACCCCATAAAGTAAAAAAAAAAAACAGATC
This sequence comes from Picea sitchensis, assembly GCA_010110895.2. Classification (NCBI taxonomy): domain Eukaryota; kingdom Viridiplantae; phylum Streptophyta; class Pinopsida; order Pinales; family Pinaceae; genus Picea; species Picea sitchensis. The sequence goes on along the minus strand of SNQJ01S0141669.1, from coordinate 14,533 downwards.
CAACTGCAAATGCAGGACCCCAACCTTGCAAAGTTGAAGTAAACAAAAGCAAGCAACAAGCACCAACAGGTCCAACTGCAGGTGCAGGTCCCCAACCTTGCAAAGTTGAACCAAACAACAACAAACAACAACCGACGAACCAACGAACAAGAAGCACCCACCGAACTAGTAAACAATGTATGTATCTTCAACGATGACCAAATTGCATTCGAAGCATAGAAGAAGTATGAAGCATACAATGTCTATTCAACTGGCGGTGGACAACAATATTTTCCAAATTCACTCCAACATTGTATGGAAAAATTCAAGGAAAAATGTACTCTAAGAAGCCTATTTAAGTAAACATTTAAGGCTGTCAGGCTGTTTAAGGGCCTCATGGTATGCAAACATTTAAGTTGTCAGGCATGTTTCAGGACCTCGCGCTACGTAAATATTTAAGTTGTCAGGCCTATTCAAGCACCTCAAAAAAAGTGTCAAAGCTCTAAACCTTCGATATGTAAACATTTCAATACAAATACAAAGGACTAATAATAATGATAATAAAATGACATATTAATATGTGATCGCTATAGTCCTTCTACGCCTTCGGCAGGGACTAATAATAAAAAAACAATGCTCATGCTCAGAACTTTTGTAAACATTTCAATAAAAAAGTAATAAAAATTAAAAAAGAGAGTCTAAGCTCAAAACTTTGGATATCTACACATTTACAACATTAGGAACAATGAAGTTCGCAATAAAACCTCCAATATATTCTCCAATGAGACAATGACATATAATTTTTTTTTATTAGTATGAAGTCAAAAAACATATTAGTATGAAGTCAACTAATTACCTTGGGCAAGGACTAATAAATCGCAAAAGATAACAATTTTATAGAGGAAAAAAAGTTTATAAACACAAACTGTGTTATATTGTTAATTTATATTAAATATTATTACTGGTAAGTTTAATTTTCAATTTTCAATTATGATTTTAATAATGTCATTTGCTAGATTTGAATTTAAATGAGAAAAATAACTATCATTATTCTCAACCATCCAAGTTAAACCCAATTAATGAAAGACATTGAATTCATTTATACATTAAAAACAATAATTTCATCAATTTAAAATTACAATTTCATTAAAAACTGCTAACCAACAAAATAAAAAAAGTCTAATTCATATAATTTGTATCCTTTTAAAAAATGTAATAATAATTAGTTTCATTTCCATTTCAATTACAATAAAAAAAAAAATATACAAAGTGATAAAATAAAAACAAATACTGGCATGCGCAATACCTGCCGCCAAGTGACTAACTGCGATTGTCAACTTTAAGTGATAATGTTTTCAAATAATTCTGAATTTGAGCGGAAGAAAATATTTCCGTCGTCTTCTTCATCTAAAGAATGCAAGAGGCCGGGAAGGAGACTGAAGAGAACTTGCAGCGCATGTTCGGGGATATTTCCGATGACGATTACTTGCAAAGGATTCAAGAAATGGCCTTGCAATGCCATATTTCAGAGGATAATGAAGAAGAGACATCGAAAGCGGCAGCCGAGCAATCGAGGAGTGCCTCAGTTAACCATAACCAGAAAGGCCTTGTAGAAGGCAATAGAATTGGAGAAAATAGTATGATAAGTGTTAAGGAGAGGAATTAAAGACTTGAGCATACAAGTTCATTGAAATCCAGACCAATTTTTTTTTATGCACAACTTGATAATAATTTTTGTTGGCTTGAACTAGATTGAAATAAAGAAGGCATAAATGTTAGTAGAATTTCTTTTCAAACTTTAAGATGTTATTTATGGAAATTGAACAATTGTAAAGAGGATAACAATCATTCCTCATAACCATTCACACTAAACCTAATTAACAATGAAATTAAAACATATCATGTGACTAGATAAAAAATATAACATAATATTCCATTTCCATTAAGAACATATCCTTTAAGGAAATCGAACATGTGACCAGTAATGGCAGGAAATCGAACCTGTATATTAAATATAACTGAGCGATCTTTGTTGAGGTGGGATGACGGTTTGGACACTGAAGCAGAGGCGTGGATTGCGGTGAGGCAGTATTGGCACCAACTCATATAAAAAACCGACATCAACTCATATAAATGAGTTGGCAACAGCTAATACAAAAAACCGACACCAACTCATAGAGAGGAATTGGCACCAACTCAGATAGAAAACCGACACCAGCTCAGATAGAAGAGTAATAGTATAAATGTTTTGCTAAATGATTTTTTTTTCTATGATTTTGTTTTGGGAATATTTGTCTTAAATTTGGAAAAGAATTGTTAGATTCATAAATTTGAGTGATTATTTTTGTATAATCCAAGTGTTAGAGTGGTCAAGTGGCTTTTCAACATTCTAAAATGGATTTTAAACAACAAAAAATAGTGATATCATTTGGTAAAACAATTAGACAACCCCCTAGTAATATTGGAAAACCTCAGCCTATACCAATGCAGAAAGTTACCACTGGGATTTAAAAATCTTGTACCAATGCAGAAAGTTACCACTGGGATTTAAAAATCTCCTAGTAGATAGTTTTATATGTAAATTGTTATCAAGAATACTTAGTGGATGGTTTTGTATGTAAATTGGTTTTGTATGTAAATTGTTATCAAGGATACTTAGTGGATGGTTTTATATGTAAATTGTTATCAAAAATATTTAAAGTGGACCTTTGGTGGTCTTATTACAAGTGATTAACATGTTTACTATGTGATAATAAAATTTAAGTGAAAAGGATAACAAATATGCTATTCAATCATCTAAATTATAAATTTATATTCAATTAAAATATATTTTTAAAATAAATACCATTCTTCTAATTAACACATCATCTCCATTTAAAAAATCACAAATCCTATAAATACATGCTATAATTAGATTACAACCATTTACACATAAAAATGTAATAGCAATGGCTTAGTTGATTTTTATTTCCAGTATAACCATCCAAACATCAATTAATGGGTAACGTTTAAAAGAATAATAAATACAAGGAAAAACTAAATGACAATGAAACACCAACTCAAAAGTGTCTTTAATGTGTACAATATCAACAAATGAAAGGAAGTGAAGGAAGCAAAGTATTTAAAGAAAATTAGGTGAAAGAGTGGAAACTAAAAGGAATGAATCCTATGATGTTGCTTAAAATGAATATGTATCTAAATCATTAATCTAAATATAACTAGAATGATGAATCCTATGATGTTGCTTAAAATGAATATGTATCTAAATCATTAATCTAAATATAACTAGAATGAATATATTAAATAATTTTTATATTATAAAAAAATTTTTTTTTTTTTATATTATAGAAAATTGGATGAAAGAGTGAAAATTAAAAGGAATGAATTTTATGATGTTACCTATTTTAAATTATTACTTAAAATGAATATGTATTTAAATCAATAATTAACTTAAATATAACTAGAATGTGGGAATATATTATATTAAACATTTTTATATTATAGAAAATTGGGTGAAAGAGTGAAAACTAAAAGGAATAAATTTTATAATGTTACATAAAAATGTGTATGTATCTAAATTACTAATGTAAATAATAAGAATGAATATATTCTATTACAAGCATGAGTTGGGATTATTATTATTATTATTATATATATATATATATATATATATATATATATATATATATATATATATATATATATATATATATAATTTTCAATGTTTAATAAATTTAGATATTTGAATTAAGAGAAATTTATGGGAGGAATCATTAGAAAACTAATATCATAACATGTGGATGGATTTATAGTGAGGTTTAAATGTAATTCAATATAGTAGATGATATTAGCAATATGGTTTTTTAAGTAATTATATATATATATATATATATATATATATATATATATTGAAGTTAGTTTGAATCCAACTAAATTTTTTGAGGGGGGTTAAACATATCTCATGTTTTTACTAAAATTGAAGTAATATATGATAAACACATTTTTTTTAAGTAGTCAAAGCATTGCATAGAGAATGTCCCTTATCTTCAAACAAAAGCTTTTTATAAGTCAATTTGATGTCTCACTTGGATATGATTTAAAATTAAATTATTATTATATGATTACGATAAAAAAGTTTTATACATCAATTTGATATCTAACTTGGATATGATTTTAAAATTAAATTATTTTTTGTTATAATTATTATATAAAATATTAGGAAAAAAATAATTAAAATAGAAATAATGAGAAGTATAAAAAATTTTAACAAAATGGTAACTTACACTATTTGGTATCAAAAATAAGAAATTTGTGTCCCTCGGAGGTGCAGTGTATAGTTTGACAGAGTGTGAGGATACGTTAGCAATGGTAAAAGAAGAATTAAATAATACATCACAAATCGATAATCCCACCTGTAGCCAAAAGAGGCTAGGAAAATAATCGATCACAAAGATAAGTTGAGCCACGTCAAAGTAAGTTGTAAATGACCATGACCATAAATATAGCATATTTAGTAAATTTTTGAGCTTAAAAGGGTTAAGAATATTTATGAATGAAGACCTCATTCCAAGACCAAGCAAAATTAAGGAAGAAAGTTCAAAATTTAAAAGAAGCCAAGAAAGAAGGAAAATGGGCAAATAACAGAAATCGAAAAAGTTATTGTTAGATGAGACCATAAAGATAATAATAAATAGGAATATGGAACACTCTCAAGGAATTTTTTTTGAATTTTCATGGCTTTCCATGCATTGTTAGTCCTGGAAGATAAGCCGCATCCTGAGTGACATTGATATTATCTATCTAGTTGAAACTTGGGAGCATGAGAGGGAGTCTAAGGTCCCTAACATGGAAGGGATTTTTTGTGGTCTATGCATGGAACAAAAATCCCACCGTAGAGGATAGATGCAGCTTGTTATATTAGAAAATAATTTCTCCTCACATTCAACTTCATAAGACTGACCCTCTCCATCAATACATTTGACAGAAATTTCAAACATCACTGCTAAGAAGATGTATATAGAAATTTTCTATTTTGCACCTACACTTCTACCTTTATAAGAAAAAACAAATCTAGATAAAAATTGTCCCTATAATAAATTTAGAACAAGATATTTATAGCTTGAAAATGAAGGTAATATCCTCCCACTAGGAGACTTTAATGCTAGGACTCAAATCCAAACAAGATAATTTCCAAGCAATGACTCCAAACCTGGCAAACCCCATGATGAGGACCTGTTCTATCTGATTAGCTACAAATCCAAGCTCTCAAGACCTAATTGAGAATTTGTTTGGTATTGAGTTACTCAAGACCGTGAATCCTTTCAAGACCTAATAGTTTGTAATGGAGTAATGAAGTGTCCAAACTCCAACCAAATGACTTGTATTCATGGGCTAGGTAGTAGTGTTGTAAATTATGTGATATCTGATATCCCCTGCTTTCCAACCAAATAGCAACTTTTGACCTTTAAATGACCATGAGCTCCCACTGATCATAAACCTTTGACCCCTAAACGCTTCCATGCATGAGCCACATTGAAGAGAATTATGATAATCAAAGAAATTTGTGCTTTGACAAAAGTAAAGTTGACATTTTCTTTAAAGGATTTAAATAGTGTAAATTAAATTTTAACTTATAAGGACAACATTGAAGAACTTTTATCATAATTTTTATTAACCACCCTTTCCACTTCTATTAACAAGTTCTCTCTTTAGGTGTCCTATAGCTAATAATAGAATGACCAACCCTTGCAAGGATAAATAATGCAAAATTACTAGGAAATCAATTAGGGATGCTTATAATGAATCCTTAAAAATCAATAAAATCAATACATACAAAGCTCGAAAGTTGGTCAAGCTCTGTTCTTAAGACCCACAATTTGCAATGGAGTAATGAAGTGACCAAACTCCAACCAGATGACTTGTATTCATGAACTAGGTAGTAGTATTGTAGATTATGTGATATCTGACATCCCCATTTCCAACCAAATAGAAAATTTTGACATTTTTTTTTTTTTTTTTTTTTTTATATATATATATAAACCTTTAACCCTAACTCTAAACTTTTCCATGCATAAACACGTTGAAGAGAATTTTGATAATCAAAGGATTTTGTGCTTTGACAAAAGTAAGTTGACATTTTCTTTAAAGGGATTTAAATAGTAAATTAAATCTCCTAACTTATAAGGACAACATTGAAGAATCCCTATCATAATTTACAACTACCTTTCCACTTCTATTAACAAGTTCTCTTTCAGGTGTCCTATAAAAGAATCATAGAATGACCAACCCTTTGTATGATAAAGAATGTAAAATTGCTAGGAAATTCATTAGGGATGCTTCTAATGAGTCCTTAAAACTCGATAAGATCAATACGTACAAATCCCTAATTAAAAGGAAAAAAAGATACTATATCAATAAAAGGCAAGAACAACTTTCACAACTATATAAGTTGGATCCTAAGAAGTTCTGGAGCCAAATTTTAAAATGCAATACTAAAGAAAATAATAGGATTCCCTTAAGGGACTGAAATTCCTACCTTAAAATTCTTTATGAGTTCCCTAATTCCATGGAAACCATTCCTATTGTCCCTAAAAAGGAAGAAGTTTTTTCTTTAGATGACATATAGTTCGGGGTTAAGCGACTTGCAAATGGGAAAGCTAAGGACGTTGAAGGCTACCGAGCTGAATTTTTTTAAATCAGAGGGCCAATCCTTATCCCTCACATACACAAGCTCTTTAATTTAGTAGTCAAGCAGGGATTCCCTAAATCCTAAACACAAAGCCTCATTGTTCCTATTTTTAAAAATGGGGATAGAAACATTCCCTCTAATTATAGCACCATTATGATTAAACTGATTTTAGCTAAGCTTTATGGAATTATTTTGGAAATGAAGATTAGCCTTTGGCTAGAAAGTCATGGTAAAAGAGATAAAGGCCAGGTCAGGTTTAGGAGATATCATTCAACTATGGACCATATTTTTACCTTTAGGATCATTGCAGAGGAGTTCTGAAATACTAAAAACATTCTTTGTTGTTGTTTTGTTGACTTTAGAAAAGATTTTGACATGGTTCCTAGGAAAAACCTTTGAAATAGGTTGGAAGAGATAAAAGTTCCTCTCACGTTGAGGGCTGCTGCAATAAGGATGTATGAGAACGTTATTGCTAAGTTTAAAAACAAAGAGGGCTGGTCAAAAGATATTAACTGCAATATCAAAGTCAAACAAGGTTGTCCCTTGTCCCCTACCCTTTTGGCATATACATTGACAAGTTAGAAGATTGCTTGGAAAAAGCAGGTTGTGTCGGACCTACGCTCACTGGTATAGTCATAAATATCCTTCTTTATGCCAATGATATCATTCTTATGGCAAGGAGTCCCCATGATCTTCAAAACCAACTAAGAATCCTCGAGGATTTTTTCTCCAATATGGGTATGATTGCTAATACTGATAAGACTAAGGTCATGATTATTAAATCCAATAATATCCCTTATGATACCTTCGTATATGAAAACAACAAATTGGAGGAAGTGACTTCATACAAATATCTTGGAATTGATATTCACCACAAGCTCAATTGGAATTATAACATTGGGAAAATGATTATTGGGGGATGGAAAGCTTATTATGGGCTTGAAAACAATTGTAAATCAGTTGATCTTTGGAGTTGGGATAAGAAGAAACTCCTCTTTGAGAATATTGTTACACATGTTATTATTTATGGATGTGAAGTCAGGGGTTGTAGTATCTCTCGTGAATCCTGGAGAAAGATAGAGCAAATACAAAAGAATTTTATCCTTCTTCCAAATTTAATGTAAGCTGATATAATTTCCATTTCAATTACAACTATTCAAACATGAATAAATTAGATAATTTTCAAATAAAAATCATCATATATAATGATATTTATTTTTTAAGATATATGTGGTTGGGAGGAATGATTGTTATTCTCCCCACCTAGATTAAATTCTCATAAGTAACATGATGAGTTCTTAACAAGTATATTGTTGTAATGACTTAGAGTCATGTGGTTTTCCCAGATTATATATATACACACACACACACTACAATTTATTTAAAATTGTATTTATATGCTCGAGAATTCAGAGAAGCATTCCAAGATCACTTAAGAGGTTAGGAAGGTTGGTAATATGGAAGATATGCATACGAAGGGCAATCCAAGAGGAAGGTTTTTTCATATTCTACCCGCTTAGTGTCACAAAGGTGACAAATTCTCTCATCCCAATGTGTTTTAGGAGTTGTCCAATGCCCAGTTTCACTCTCTAGCTTGTGAGAGTTTGTTCTTATTTTAGCAATGTTGATTTTCTTCTTTGTACTTTTCAAAACTGAGAGGTAATTTTGATCTTCTAAATTAGGGTTGAACACCTCATTGTAGCATCTTAATTTCCTTTTATCCACTAATTCTTTATCACACCACATATTCTGCTTAAATGTTGAAGTCATAATATTTGTAATATTATCGATATTATGGGTGATGGCTTCTTCTTGTATTCCCCAATGATTTATCCAAGATTTGACATCTTTATGCCATCCCCACTTGAGTAATTGGTGGTTTTCGCTAAAGTTTGAAGCAATTTTGGGGAACCTCTTGTCATCCATGTTGTTTATCTTGTTCTTGTACATTATGTATCTAATCATAGAAATGCTCTCAATGGGGGAAATACTTGATACTATGAGGAGGATAGGATAGGGTGTATTGTCCTTAATTTTGAGATTATGAGTTATAAAATTCTTTTGGATATGTTCTATCTTTCTCGAGGATTCTCTAGATATACTGCAACCCCAAACTTAACATTCATATAAGATAATTGGATTGACCAAAGTGTGAAAGAGGAGTTTTTTTTTATCCTGAAGACAAAGTTCTACTGATTTACAATTGTTTTTGAGCCCATAAAAAGCTTTCCACCCTCCATTTATCCTTCTTTCAACACTATAGTTCTAATTGAGCTAGTGGTGGATATTGATTCCAAGATACTTCTATGAAGGCACTTCCTCCAAGATATTGTTGTCATAAAAAAAAATATCATAAGTGATCCTTTAGGATTTAATTATCCTAACCTTTGTTTTGTTAGTGTTCATTGTCATTCCCTTGCTAGAGCGAAATTCCTTAAGGGTTATTAGTTTCTTAGCTAGGTCATAGGGACTCTTCGCCATAAGAACAATATCCTCAACATAAAGAAGGAGTATGATGACTATACTAGTGAGAGTCGGGCCAAGACATCATGAATCCTCCAAACAATCTTATAATTTATCAATATAGATGTCGAAAAGGGTAGGGGATAGGAGACAACCTTTCTTGACTCCTATATTATAGTTAATTTATTCTGACCATCCCTTAGTGTTCCTAAACTTGGAAATAACCTTCTCACATAGCCTTACTACAACAACTCTTAACTCGAAAGGGACTTTAAGCTCTTCTAACCTATTCCAGAGATGAGTCATGGGCATAGTAGAAAAAATCTTTTATAAAATCAACAAAACAACAAAGGAGATTGGTTTTATCATTATGGAAGTCCTCTAAAATGATCCTAAATGTAACAAGGTGGTCCATAGTGGAATTGTAGCCTCTAAATCCACCCTAGCCTCTAGCTCTTTTTCCATGGTTTTCTAGACATGTGTCGATCTTCTTTTCCAAAATACTTATGTATAGCTTAGCTAAAATGGGGCTAATCATGATCATCCTGTAATTAGAGGGATTGATTTTATCCATGCTTTTAAAAATATGTACAATGAGGCTTTGATTCCAAGGTTTTGGGAAGGCTTGTTGGATATCTAAATTGAAAAGATTATGTATGTGAGGGATCAGGCTATGTCCTCCAATTTTGTATATTTCATCTTGGTAATTATCTATGTATTTAGATTTTCTTTTTGAGAGCCTCTTAACCCCAAACTTAATGTCTTCTATAGAAAACACGTCATCCTTTGTAGACTTGTTTGGAATGTTGTCCACAACATTAGGGGATTCATACGGATTTTTAAGGTAGAAATTTCAGTCCTTCAAGGGAATATTATTATTTTCTTTAGTTTCAAAAGTTAGAATTTGCCTCCAGAATTTCTTAGGATCTATCTTAAATAGGTGCAAAAGCTTCTCTTGTTTTCTATTTTTTTTTTTTTTTTTACTATAATGTCTATGGGTCTTTGTTATTTAAAAATGGAAAAAGGACTGCCCGAGTTTTACAATCAAACAGAGACTACTGAAAATTCAATTCCTGACTGCCTGGGATCAGGACAGAACTCCCTGGATACAGAGCTCTGGTCTTTGGCGTTCTGTTACTTTTCCTGAACGGAGAAAACGAGCTGACATACAGGTCTAGAGTTCTTCAGCCAGACAAAGATATAGCGACGCCCAAACGCAGCTGCAGCAACAGCCAAACTCGGCGCTTTCAGAGCTCCAAACGCAGCGCAATGGTTCTCCTGATTGCCTGAGATTCGACGCAGCTTGTCTAATACCATCTGGATTGAAATGAGCCAGGCTTCACTGGATCTGGCTGAGGCTATACCTTGCTTCCCAGACTTACTAAGAATCTCTTCAAATCTACTCAGCGTTTCGATGGTTCCAGTAGCAGGGGGGATGAACCTGGCAGAGAGAGGAATGTCAGAGGTCGTTCTCCTATTGGTCTCCAGCTTCCACATTCGAGATTGTTGCTTGCCTGAGAGTGATTGCAGAGTGATCTTGACAACTGGGATCTCTGTATCTTTATTGTGATATCGGTCCTGCCTTCCTTGATCGCGAGAGTTCTTTGCAACAGTGGGACTGCCTTTGATTCCTTGAGCTGAGGTGACAACCCCTTTCAAGAGGTGGTAGGAGAAGATCTGTCAATTACAAGGAGCAACAGACTATGGGATAGGGCAGAAAGAGTCCCTTCCATTGATTTTGATTTCCCCCTTTCCCATGGAGGAGCCTACAGTTGCCTCGAAATCAAATTGTTGATTTAGTCCTCTTAGTACATGATAGAATTTGACTTGATCGAACTCCCTCACTAGGTTCAGGATTTTGGAGAAGAGCTGAGACAGAGGGAGGGGATTCGGCCTTTTTCTTCCAACCAAGGATTGAATTACGATCCTGGAATCCCCAAATACCACCAGATTTGGAATTAGAAGAGTCCTTGCTTGGCTGAGGCCTTGCCAAAGAGCGAGGTATTCCACTGAGTTGTTGGAGAGAAGACCAAGTCCCCAAGCGAAGGAGAGGACTAAATTGCCTTCCGAATTATAAAGAACACCACCTCCCCCTGCCATTCTGGGGTTACCCTTTGAAGCTCCGTCAATCAACAGCACATGCTTATCAAGTGTGGATCTCCACTTGATGAATTCATTTTCTTCTAGTCTTATTTCCCAGGGCGAATGAATACTCTGCGAGGTCTTGATCCTTGACACCAGCATTGGGTCCATCTCTGAAAACCAGCTATGGGTAGCCTGATCAGGTGAAATTTCATTACAGAGCAAGGGTTTAGAGGACACTAGCTTGTTGACTAAACTCTTAACTTTTGAAGCCAGGCGAGCAGGGGGAGAAGCTGAATCTCTGAAGATTCTTCCATTTCGTTCCAGCAAATTAATTTAGGAATCCATACCCAACAGTTTTTTAGCAGACTCAATTTGGCCAAAGGGAAGGGAGCTGTGTTCAACCAAGAATGATAGACCTCGGAGATGGAGGCAGGAAGGGTAATATTGAGTTGGCCCAAGACCAGATTCCACAACTCACAAGCATAAGGGAAGAGTAAGAGCAGGTGGACAGCAGATTCCTCATTGGTGTAGCACAGAGGGCACCTTGAGGGGCCTTCCCACCCTCTTTTCCTAAGAATGTCGAAGGTGAGGATGTTGTTGTGTAACAGGGTCCAACAGAAAAGGTCAATCTTGGGGAGAGAAGGGAAATTCCAGAGCGTATTCCAAAGAGTGGGATCCGAGGGGACCCAGGGAATGTCCAATAAAGCAGTGTAACCATCAGCAACGGAGTACTTTCCTGTAGTGCAGCCCCATCCTCTCTTGTCCTTTGATCTAGCAGAGATGGGGGACAATCCCTGCAGCGCTCTAAGGAGACTGTTTGCTTCCCTGATCAGGAAATGAGGGACCTCTCCCAACTCCCAGGAGCTCCAAGATCTTTTCTCATTCTGGTTCCACACCGATATGTCCCATAGGGTTTTCTGATTTTTAGAGATTAGCCAATTCTTTATGTTGTCCAGCTCAGGATTCTGGCCTAAGGGAGAGTTTCCTAGAATCGAATCCTCCCAGAGGTTAATTTTTTCCCCATTTCCAGGGATCCAGTACAGATTGTTGTTGATCAGATCCTTCGCCCTTAGACAGAGAGAAAACACCGTAGATCCTTTCACTGTACCCTGAGGTCTGTCCAAACATCTTTCTTTGTGGCCCTGGAAGTATTTTAGCCGAATAGCCTTGGTGCTCCATGAGCTTTTCTCATAAACCATTCTCCAGAGGATTTTCCCTCCCAAGGCTACATTATGGGTGGCTACATCTCAGATCTGCAGCCCTCCCTCAGCGTTGGATGTTTTGACTTTATCCCAATTTACTAAGTGGATTTTTCCTTCTCCTTTCTTCCCTCCTTCCCAGAGAAATCTTCTCAGCAGTTTGTCTATTTGGGAGAGAATTCCTTTTGGGTCCAGCAGCGAGGAGGCTTGGTAAATCGGCATAGCAGTCAGGACTGAATTTATTAGAACCAGCTTGCCCACTTTGTTCAGCCAAGAGGCACCCCAGGACTGGATTTTTCTTTTGATTTTGTCTATCATAGGGAGCCAAAGGCTGTTTCTAGGAGGTGCTTTGACCAAGGGGATTCCAATATAATTAATCGAGTCCCAGGCTGTAGTGCCTTCCATTTCTAGGACTCTAGAGATATCCAGCATTTCCCTTGGGGGGCAGTTCCATCCATAAATTTTGCTCTTTCTCTGACTGATCTCACTTCCTGAGGCCATTTTATACTCATCTAACTCTCTTTTGAAATTAGAGGCAGACCTGAGGGTTGCAGGGCTCAAAAGTAGGGTATCGTCAGCAAATTGGGCATGATTTAGACTTCTGACCCGGGGTGCTATCTTGATGCCAACCAGGGATTTCTGCTGGAGGCAATTATCTAATTGGAAGCTTAAAACAGAGGCTTGGATAGCATACAGCAGGGGGGACAGGGGACAGCCTTGTCTGAGGCCCTGGGAGGCTTGAAAAAAAGGGGCAGATCTGTCGTTTACAAGGGGAGCTATCCAGGGACTGGAGATACAAGCCTTAATCCAATTTAAAATTTGGGAATGGAATCCTAACTTAGACATAACCACAAACAGAAAACTATGGCGGACTCTGTCAAACGCATTAGCAAGGTCTAGCTTGACAATCATACCTTTCTCTTTTCTTTGGCAGCTGGAGTGAATCGCTTCATGGACCAGAATAATGTTGTCCTGAATATGACGACCTTTCACGAACCCTCCTTGATTTTCAGGAATGATCTTAGGGAGGATGGATTTGAGCCTATTCGTGATGATTTTGGTTATTAACTTGTAGCCTATGTTTCACAAGGAGATAGGCCTGAATCTTGAGAAGCATCGGGCTCCCTTCTCTTTCAGAATGAGGGCAAGGAAGGACGAATTTGTACTCTCCCCTATCTTTGCACAGGTCTGGGACTTTTTTACCATTCTGGTCAAGTCTTTCTGAATAATATCCCAGCAGGAGATGAAGAATCTGGCTGAAAATCCGTCAGGTCCAGGGGCTTTGTCCGGATCCATCCCCTCCAGAGCAGTTCTTATTTCTTCAGCGGTGACCGGAGCTACTAGTTTTCGATTGCTTCCTTCATCTACCAGCAACGGGATCAGATTAAGAGGGTAGTTGTCAGGGTTAGGATCCTCCCTATTCTCTTCCGTGAAAAGGTCTTGGAAGAAATCATGGGCATCTTGCTTGATGTCATCAAATTTTGTTAAAGTCTGTCCCTGAAATTGAATTTCTTTTATGGTGTTATGACTTTGACGGGCTTTGTCTTGTTTATGAAAGAAAGAAGTATTCTTATCCCCTACTTGGAGCCAGAGGCTCCTTGATTTAACTCTCCAATATTCTTCTTCTCTTCTCAAAGCTCTGTGTAACTTTTTTTGCAACTCAGTTTCTCTATCTAGATTGCTGTCAGAAATTGGGCCACTTTCCATTGCTAGCTGATGGTTTGAAAGATCTCTTTGAGCCTTGATCCTTTCCTGGATAGGAGAGTTTTGATTTTTGGCCCAAGCCTTTAGGTCTCCTTTTAATCTTCTTAATTTCTCTTCCCATATGAAGAAAGGAGATCCAGTAATAGGAAGACTCCAAGAATCTGAAACGGTCTCCAAGAACCCCTCAGAGCTGACCCAAAGGGGGTTGAAGCGGAAGGGGATGGGTGTCAGGTTTTCCCCAGAGGAGAGGGAAAGGGAGATCGGTTTATGATCAGAGGTGTAGGAGGGAAGAATATCAGAGGAAGCATAGAGGCCAAGGGTTAGGAAGGAGGAATGCAAGAGAAATATGTCCAGTCTTGCAGCTATATGGCCAGGACCTGATCTTCTATTGGTCCAAGTGAACTTACCTTTGCTA
>SNQJ01S0141668.1:24893-35763 GCA_010110895.2 Picea sitchensis | reverse complement strand
GTGAGTTTACGAGAGAAACATACCCAAAAAAACATCATTTAGGGCCTCAAAATGGCCCCGGAAGTTCAGGACCCGAAAAAACTGCTAAAAATAGTAACTGTGCGAAAACTGAAAAACTGAAAGAAGCAATGGTGGGGGTCCAAGTGGAATAGGTGGGTGGCCACCAATATCCACCTAGATCAACTTCATCTTCGTATCTTGTTAGGAATTCTTCTAATTCATTCACCCCATGAAAATTGGGAGGTTATCTTATCTCTGTACCCACCCATCTTACTGCGCGGTCTATTCTTGTCTTGTGGATACTTCATGCAGCCTCTGTTGCCAATTTTTCAACCCCTTATCTAAATAATAAGCACATGATGTGATACTCCTCTAGCTGAGTATTCCATCTGCAGTTGGGTTGACATAATCTTCTTCGTGCGCGGTGGTTTTGTATAACTAGTTGATCTCTTCTGGATCTAAGAAAGTGCACTCTACAAACCTTTCTCCTTCTGATGGGTCTAATGGTGCAACGAATCTGTATTCTCCTTATTCAAATTTCATCTTCCTTGTCTTCAAGTAGATTATGGCCTGGTTATCAAATTCCCAATCCAACCCAAGCAATGCTTCATAAATTATTGTGCCATCCACTATTTCTATCACTTCAAAGTCTACCTTAGTGCACACTCCATCCAGATCTACTGTCACACCTTTTAGCCTTCCAATTGGGAGAACTTTGAATTGGTTTGCTAGCCTCATTTGGACAAGTGAATATCCTAGTGTGGGCTCTCCTATACACTGCCATGTCTTCTTGGGTAACACATTTACCTCAGATCCTAAATCTAGTATGATGTCCCCCATATTGAAATCTCCAATGTTAGCATTCAGTCTGAATTCCCTGCTTGTCCTCCTTCTTGTATGGAGGTGATTGACTATTTTTTTTTTCTAACTTCCCCTCTACCTCCGTGTTACATTTTTCTAACATATTTTGCAAAATTTTAACAGATGATTGGTCATTCAATACTTTAACACATAATTGCAAAACATTCCTTATGGTACTTACTTGCGCTATAGGTGGTAATTCGCTGGTGTGGTCCATTGATAAGGTCATCTCGTACATTAGTATGTTATGAGTATGTTGCGCAACTAATGTAGATGAAAAATATTGTGTGAGGAACTCCTTCCTGGCCTCCTTGAATGTTTCTTTTTCTTTCCTCGCATCAAACTACTTCTGTGATTTAGTATTTTTCTTTACCAATTGGTGTTGTGCTGGATCCTGTCATATTGCATCATCTCCTTTCTTAGCTCCTCCTCGCGTAACTATGTTGATATTTCTTCCATCATCCTTGGCTTCTACATATATTCACTAGACATTATGATTGTTTTGATTCCATTTTTCTTAAGTTTTCCCCAAAAGTGTTGGGCATTCCTCTGTATCATGGTATGTTGCGCGACAATACACACATGTCGTAGGTGGAAGTGGACATTCCCTTGCATAATGTTCTGGTTGTTGGAATTTGTGGCATACTACTGGACCTCTACCTCTTCCAAATCCTCCTCTACCTCGTCCTCCATCTCTGTATCCACCTCGATCTGCTCGTGGTGCATTGTACGAAGGCACCTGATTATACCACACGAGATTAAACTGAGGTTCCACATTATTATACTGAGGCTACACACTGTTATTGTAACATCTCCCGCCACCCATGCTGGGCCATGCTTCTCCAGGAACCACTTTTGTTCTCTTCCCAACATACTGTAACATACCTAACATCCAACTGAGCTATGCCACATAAATGTTTCGAACTGCATGCAATTAAAACATATACACATAAAACTCTTGCAGAAATTTTTATATAAAATGTAAACAAATAAATACATCTGTAAATGCACAGATTTATACTGAAATAACAATAAACATATACATGCAACATCTACAGGAAATATCCATAAACATAAAGACAATTATAACCACACATAGGATAAACACATAAAAATAAACACGTAAATAATAATGAAGCATGTAAATTTATCACACATTTGACACTTATCTTGGTAAGAATATCATCAAATAGGTGTAGACCTTCCATGAACTTCCCAGCCTTATACCACATTGCTCATCAATCTCAACAGTGGGTCACCCCCAAGCTGGGACTAAACTCCACCCGGGTAAAGGGATTCCTAACCAGGCTAATGACTCATACACAACAGGAAATACTCTGTCACAGGTGCCCAATCAAACTTAAAACCTACAATCCCTCATTCCCCACATGCTTTCCCTACCCCAGGAAGTGTGCCTCTTCTCTTCTCAACAGTCCTTCGGTTTCCCCACTTCCTTTCCGAGCTTCAGCAACAGGCTGGACAAGAAGTCTCAGAGCCCTGTAGCTGTAGTTTAGCACCTTCAGGAAATAAATTCCAAACAATTCTCTCACCCAGAGAGGAATTAATCATGGGCCTGGCAAGCCGCCTCTTCAATATCCCACGGGCCTGACAACCTGCTTCTTCAGTCCAACTCCCAAGCTAACCAGCTACAAAAACAACTATGGCTATGGATACAGGTACAGGTACAGTGACATGAAGGTACGGAGGATAACTCAATGAGTGTGTGAATGCTCATGGATGATTGACTAGATGAATGAATGATGGAAGGAAAATGTTGGAAAATGAACTAAGTCCAAACTATATGTATGCATGTCCCCAACTTGACACTTGTCATGTTGGGAGCTACTTTGGTCCACTTGTCCCCAACTTTAGAACTTAGGATAAAATAATTATAAATACTTTATGATTTAATAAATATTAATATAATATTCCTTTTTGGCTTAAGCTCCCTAGCTTAGCCCCTTTTCCTGAACTTTTATCCCCCCCCCCTTTTCCTAACTAGTGGATTTTAGTCCCCCATACTCTTTTATCATGGTCGGTCTGTTCGCAACGATGTATTTTATATTAATGACGAGACATATACAAAAATAGGCGCATTGGCTTTTAGCATCTAGGCTCTCTGGCCTAATCATCATAAAACTGACTCACCAGCCTATAAAACACTGCATATACACAAAGGCTCCCTGGCCTAAATATCGCGCGTAGCATCCAAAAATGTGCACACTTCATCATTTTACTGTGCAGTACATCCGTGCACTATGCCATGAAAGGTGCATACAAAATTGAAGTAAAAAAACTCACCAACTTAATTACATTTTCATTTACATTACAATTGGGTTCGACCTAGGGATATTACAAATCCCTCCCCTTATTTATGCACTATCCTCAGTGCATTATGTACTTATATACAACAAAAATTTAAAAAATCCTCAAAAAGATGCAGGTATTATACCCGCATTGCATCCTCATGCTCCCAAGTAGCGTCCTTAGTACCGTACTAGGTCCATTGGACCTTTACAATCCCTATGGCTCGTTTCTAGAGCTGTTTGATTTTCCGATCCAGAATGTGTACCTGATGCACTTGGAAAGCGCCTTCTTGCTCCACCTGAATCACATTCCAATCAATAACATGATTAGCATCATGTATATATTTCTTGAGAAATGATACATGGAATAAATTATGAACATGCATATATGTAGGCAATGCAATCATATAAGCCACTCGACCAATCCTCTCTAGGATTTCAAATGGCCCACAATAGCGAGCTGCCAACTTTGAACAATTTCCCAACTTCAGGGAACTTCTGTTGGCTTTTACTTTCAGGAATACATGGTTTCCCACTTTAAATTCCCTGTGAGTTCTGCCCTTATCATCATAGCTTTTCTTCTTGTCTTTGGAAACCTTTAGATTTTGTTTTAGTTTTATCATTTTCTCCTCCATTTCCTTGAGAAAATCTAGCCCAACCACTGTTATATCTGCTGGGTTATCCTAGCTTACTGGTGTGTTTCACTTTCTGCCATAAAGTGCCTCAAATGGGCTCATCTTTAGAGATGTTTGGTACCCATTATTATAAGCAAACTCTACCAAGTGTAGGTAGTCTTCCCATTCTGATGGTTTATCCATCACATACATCTTCAACATATCCTCAATCACTTGATTCACCCTCCTTGTTTGTCCATCTGATTTTGGATGATAAGTTGTACTAAAATTCAAATTTGTTCCAAATCCATTAAATAATCCCTTCCAAAAATTTGAGGTAATTTTTGGATCTCTGTCAGACACAATTGTCTTCTGTATGCCATGTAATCGAGCAATTTCTCTCATATAAATATCAACAATGTTGGTTGCCTTGTGAGTGAGTTAACTGGAATAAAATGGGCAGCCTTAGTAAGATTATCCACTACTACCATGATAGAATCATGTTGCTTGTTTGTTCTAGGAAGTTTGGTGATGAAATCCATTGTTACAAGTTCCCATTTCTACTCATGAATGGGTAATGGTTGTAGCAAACTAGTTGGGTGTCTATGCTCAACTTTTACCTTTTGACATTCCAAACATTTGGCAATGAAATCAACAACTTCTTTCTTCATTCCCGACCAATAATATTGGCTCTTGACAACTGCAATAGTTTTTTGATAACCTAGGTGCCCAACATAAGGTATGCTATGCATTTCCTTCAATTTCAGGTTTTTCAATTCCATGGAATTTGGTACAAAAATTATTCCCATGTACATGATAATTTCATCATTATCTAGCTTGTATTCTTCAATTTTTTGTTGCAAATTACCTTGTTGTAATTTCACCACTAATTCCTTGTATTGC
Organism: Picea sitchensis; assembly: GCA_010110895.2. Classification (NCBI taxonomy): domain Eukaryota; kingdom Viridiplantae; phylum Streptophyta; class Pinopsida; order Pinales; family Pinaceae; genus Picea; species Picea sitchensis. The sequence continues at coordinate 31,079 of SNQJ01S0141668.1, read as the reverse complement.
AAATCTAAATTTGCAGCCTCCAAAATTTTGTGTTTCAAATTTGATTGGTACATGCTAATGGCTGTAGCATGCAATTCATGCACTCTTCTGCTGAGTGCATCAGCCTCTTTTTTCTCTCCCCCCTTGATATGCTTTATATCAAAGTCATATTCACTTAGAAATTCTAACCATCTACTTTGCCTAGCATTTAGAGTTGGCTGATGAAATAAATATTTCAGACCATTATGGTATGTTATTAGCTCAAACATTTTCCCCATGAGGTAGTGTCTCCATTTCCTCAAGGCATGCACTATGGCCGCCAACTCCAAATCATGAGTGGCGTTGTGTCTTTCATGATCCTTCAACTTCCTTGATTCATAACATATAACAAACCCATTTTGACTAAGGACTCCACCAAGTCCTTCTTTACATGGATCTGTGCATACAATGAAGTCTTCATTTGGGTCTACAATCCTTAGTATTGGAGCACTTGTTAATAATTTTTTCAAGTGTTGGAAACTCTTTTCACAATCCAATGTCCACTAAAATTTCACACCCTTCTTTTGTAAGGAAGTGATTAGGTGTGCAATCTTTGAGAATCCTTCAATAAATCTCCTACAGTAGACTGTAAGGTCCATGAATGATATGACCTTAGTCACATTCTTTGGCACTGACCATTCTCTAATGGATTCTATCTTCTCAGGATCCACTGCTATCCCATTGTCTGAAATGATATGTCCCAATGAATTTGCTTCTGATAAAATGAGCAGTTGCTCAATTTGGCATAGAACTAATGCTCCCTTAATACTTGCAACACCATCCTCAAATTATTCTCATGCTCTTCTTTTGATTTAGAATATATAAGGATGTCTTCCAAAAAGAAAATGACAAACTTGTCTAAATATTCTCGGAAAACACCATTCATTAAGCACATGAAAACAACTGGTGCATTTGACAACCCGAATGACACCACTGTGAACTCATAATGACCATACCTTGTCCTAAAGACAGTCTTGATGATATCTTCCTCTTTAATCCTTACCTGATGGTATCCTAACCTGAGATCTATATTTGAAGATATCTTTTCATCCTTCAATTGATCAAAGAGATCATCAATCCTTGGCAAAGGATACTTGTTCTTTACAACCACTTTATTCAACTGTCTGAAATCAATGCACAATCTTAATTTCCCATCTTTCTTCTTCACAAATAAAACTAGGGCACCCCAAGGTGACACACTTGGGCGTATATACCCCTTCTTCAGAATTTCTTTAAGTTTCATTTGCAACTCCTTCATCTCTGGTGTACTCATTCTGTAAGGAGTCTTTGACACTAGAGCTGCTCCAGGCATTAAATTTATAGAGAAATCAATATCCCTCTTTGGGGGTAGTCCTAGTAACTTCTTGAACACATCTTCAAAATCTTTCAGGACTGCATGATCTTCCAAATTTGGCACCTTATCTTTAGGTGTCTCTTCCATATGAGCTGCAAATATTTGACACTCTTTTTTGTAGCATTTCTTCAATTGCAATGCTGAAATTTCTCTGATGGTTACTGCCCTGGGAATTCCCCGCACTCTCCTTAGGTCCCCTTCCTCATCCAAGCAAGTAAATGCCTTGTTATGACAGTCTAGGATAACATGATGTTGCTCCAACCAATCCATCCCAGTTAGAAAGTCATAGGAATCTAAAGGCAAGATGTTCAAATCTACCCTGGTGTTCAGTCCATTCATGTCCATAAGACATGACTTTACCAATTCATTAACTTTTCTTTTGGCTCCGGTAGCCAGCTGTACCAACCAAGATTTCCCATGCTTTCTTCTTGGCAAATGCAAACTTTCCACTATCTTAGGATATATATAACTATGACTAGCTCATGAATCAATTAAAATAACAATGGTTTGGTTGTTGATCATACCTTCCACTTCAATCATATGTGACTGATACTCTGCTTGCTTGTTGTCCAGGGATGCATATATCCTTGGTACATTTATGCCCATGTCCTCCACTATTTCATCTTGCTGTACATTGTGAACAGTCCTCACTTTTTCACCTTTGTGAGGAAAATCTATGAACATATGCTCTCCTTTACAACCCCAACATTGAATAGGTGGTTGCCTTGGCCATTGATCCCTTGTCTCAATCGTTCTTGGTTCTCTAGAAGTTGGTTGTCCCTGAGGATTATTTCTGAAGAATGGCGGCTTAGTCCCCTTCTTCCTTTGATCCATCTTGAATTTATTTTTGTCTTCCCAAGATTTTTGGAAAGTTGGCCTTGCTTTTTGTTGATCATATAGGCATTTAGCTTTCCTTATGGTCTCCTCCAATGTTTTGGGTTCATCATATTTTATTTTTTCACTGATGAATGATGGAAATCCACTCAATTACCTCTGAATATTAACTGTCTCATCCTTGATGAAAGAGACATACTTCAACAGTTCTAAAAACCTTCTCACATATTCATCTATGGTCATACTCCGAAGCTTGAGTTCAAAGAAGTCTTTCATTTTCTTGCCATAGTATCTCTTAGTCAAGTATTTCTTCTCAAAATACTTCTTGAATTCCCTCCAAGTAACACTTTTCTCTTTAATGTGTTGCACCTACACAAGTTGATCTCACCACATGGATTCCTTTCCCTTGAGTTTATAGATGGAAATTCTACCGTAGCATGAAATGTAGGAGGTTTAATTTTGTTCATTTCTCTTCATAGCTCATCCACCCCAGACCTCTTATACTTCATAACATGGGATGGACTTGAGTTGTTGTGTACCCTCTTATTGGAATTCCTCGGGGAGTGATGGTGATGTCTGCTGACACTTCCTGTTCTTCTTTTCTCATCAGGAGACTTGTGACTTCCTAATTTTCTTGAGCCACTCTCCTTATCCAATTTATTTTCTATTATGTTCAAGTTCTACATCAACTTCATGTTGAAGTCCTCTTGCTACTCCTTGTCTCTCATAAGCATTTCATTATCATCTTTATGGCTTTGGACATCCTTCTGTAAATTTCTAATGGTCTCTACCATATTCATGTTTTCATCCCTTCCTTCTCCATGTCCATTAGAGTTTGTTCCTTCAATGCCCAAATGGAAATACATCCCTCTGATCTCATATTCCTGGCTGAAAGTGCCCTATGCATCTTCCATTCCTCTGGACTCTGTGTTGATCCTAATCTAATCTATTTGTTGTTAACTGTACAAAATGTGTAGCCAACAAAACTTTGTCATGCTAATTGACTCAACAATTTCATGAAAAATATGAACCATTATGGTTCAATAATATATCAGAATCCTTTCTTTTGATTTCTTAGAAAATTGAATGCCTAGATAAATTTCATGGGTGGATAATTATATTCTACTCTTTGATTCCTTTCCAATGCTTGTTTCCATGCTCAATTTCGAGTCTTGAGCAGAAAGTTATGGTTATTTGAAAATTTCCCATTAATTTTTTTGTTCACACTTCAACTTGGCGCAACTCTGCGCAGTAATTGTGCATTTTCACACCTAATCCATTGGATTTTTCGTAGGATCTCAATTGGGTTTCTTCATATACATATTCTGGACGCTCTGTCCAAGTTTCACCTTTTTCTGGGTTCTGGGTTGCTAGTTACAGCCTGTTGAAGTTCTAGGCCAATTCGTGTTTTTGGTCTCAAATGCTACATGCACCTTCTTTGCCATATTAAACATTTTTAACATGCCCAGAAATTTAATTCAGCTCTAGGACTGTCTTCTATGATTCAATATATTTCCATTGACTTCTCCTATGCCTCAATCTAATCCCAGAGCATAAAGTTATGGCTCTTTGAAGTTAGTTGGGTCTTAAAATTTACCCTCCATTGTTTGTGCTGTAACTTTCTCATAAAAGCTCCATTTGATGAATGGTTTACACCATTAGAAAGATCTCTCCAAGATATTTTATTTGAGCTTCATACACAAAGTGTCCCTTCGTATAATTTGTTCTCGTGGTTTTTGAGTACCTAAAAACGCTCATAAGGGCCTCAAAAACGCGCTGCAAAAAGATGACGTTCAAACAGTATAAAATGTCGTGGAAATTCACTGGTTTTCCGCTGTTGTCCCCCCTCCAAATTACTTCGAGCGCAAAAATTTCAATCTGTACACCCATATTTAGCATGTGCAACAATACCACAAGGTAAATCGTGCTCTGCACACCTATAACCACTATGCATCACTTCTCTGTCGCGCCAATAAATGGTGCACACTACTTTTGTGTCACGCGCCAATATCCACTGCACACAGTTTTGGTTCTTGCAGTATTATCTATTGCATGCAATTTTTGTTTATGTGTCGCACACTAATATTCCACGTGCATTTCACTCAACGCGCTGCACCATGCCAAATTTTAGTACGCTCGCACGGTGCACCAACCAAACTCCTCTACGCTCTGCCAATACTGCGCACACCACGCACGCCATTATTATGTGTGTGCACACCACGCACACCGTGCAATGCCAAATTTAATGCGCACACCCTCACACCAACAATTTTCCACGCGGCACCAAAATTCAGTGCGCGCACTCGCACACCAACATTTTTCTGCGCTACGCCAAAATTTAGCGCGCGCACCAGCACGCCAATATTTTTCCGCGCGACACCAAATTTAGCGCGTGCATGTTGACACACCAATATTTTTCTGCGCGCACCAACATGCCAATATTTTTCCGCGCAATATCCAATTTTACATATCACAAGCTTTTTACTGCGCATCATGCATTTATAGTGCACCCACCTGCGCACATTCATTTTTATGCGCATCAATTCCTTTCGAATTCCACTGCAAATATTGGGGCTTTTGCTTAACTTTTTCCCAATTTCTACCATAGACATTCAGCAACTATGAAATTTGTTCAATTTCACCCTGATAACACTAGTTCAACCTCTGCAACAACAAATCGTTGTGGTTTGACATTTCTGGAACAAATTTTTCGCAAACTCAAGTCACGAATTGAGAATTTTAATTACTAATATCGCTCCATTTGTCATGGCTTCACTATAACTTCAAATGCGACCAATTCTAGGTCCAAATTTTCTAGAACATATATTAAATCACGAATATCTCAACACTTGGCCAAATTTCTCAATTTTCCCATGAATTTAACAACATAAATTAGGGTTTTTTCCCAATTTCACGTCGTTGCTTCTAAATTTTACCATGGATGCTCTATAACTGAAATTTGGCCACTTTGAAATCAATCCTCTGTGACATTTCACTTCAACTCAACTTGCTCGGCCCATCCAGTCTCAGTGTTGAAAATTGAAGTTCTGATATCATATTGCAACATCCCTGACCACCCATGTCGGGCCATGCTACTCCAGAAACCGCTTTTGTTCTCTTCCCAACATACTGTAACATACCCAACATCCAACTGAGCTATGGCACATAAATTTTTCGAACTACATGCAATTAAAACATATACACATAGAATTCTTTCGAAAATTTATATATAAAACGTAAACAGACAAATACATTTGTAAATGCACGGATTCATATTGAAATAACAGTAAACATATACATGCAACATATTCGAGAAATACCCATAGATATAAAGACAGTTATAACCACACATAGGATAAACCCATAAAAATAAACACGTAAATAATAATGCAGCATGTAAATTTATCACACATTTGACACTTATCTTGGTAAGAATATCACCAACTGCGTGTAGACCTTCCATGGACCTCCCAAACTTATGCCACACTACTCATCACTCTCAGCAGTGGGTCACCCTCGGGCTGGGACTAAACTCCACCTGGGTAAAGGGATTCATAGCCAGGCTAACGACTCATAAACAAAAGGAAAGACTCCATCACAGGTTTCCACTCAAACTAACAGCCTACAATCCCTCATTCCCCACATGCCTATCCCACCCCAGGAAGTGTGCCCATTCTCTTCTCAACAGTCCTTCGCCTGCCCCACTTCTTTTCCAGGCTTCAACAACAGGACGGACAGGAAGTCGCAGAGCCCTGTAGGTGCAGTTTAGCACCTTCAGGAAATCAATTCCCACCAATTCTCTCACCCAGAGAGGAATTTCTCAAGGGCTTGAGTGTTGAAATAATGTAACTGCGAAGAGCATTCTTATTATTTTGTTATTGGATTAAATCCCCATTGTGGATTAATCTTGTCATTATTATTATTGGATTAAATCCCCATTGCGGATTAATCATGTCATTATTATTATTATTGTTATTGGA